>JAQMYJ010000021.1:13748648-13766605 GCA_030014305.1 Clarias laeviceps | reverse complement strand
ATAATTTGACCATTAATTTTGTGACATTATAGGGGAAGCTGAGCTTCCCTTGCAGTCTTAAAGAAATCACCACTGCTCTGGACTGGAGTGTTGAGGCAGGAGAAAAGAAAAGATTACCGCTGTGTACATGACAATCAAAGACATAAGATAAAGTACATAACAGTAAATATTAATGCTATTGAATTTAATTTAAAAAAATGCTTACAAATCAAACTCAATCAACTGTCTGTCTATGATTCTATACAATAGTGTTCAAAATTGATCACATCAGACCACATGACCTTTTTCCGTTGTCCAATCTTTATGCTCCCCAGCAAGTTGAAGCCGTTTTTTCCGATTCCGAGTCTTACTAAAAGGTCTCAGGGTTATCTTAGTGGTTGAGGCATTGGCCTACTCATCGAAAGGTCGCAGGTTCAAAACCTTGCATCGCCAAGTCGCCACTGTTGGGCCCTTGAGCAAAGCCATTAACCCTCTACTGCTCAGATGTAAAAAAAATGAGATAACATGTAAAGTGGTCTGGATACCAATTTGGTTTCCTCATGGCCACACAGCTGTTTAGTCCCAATCCAATGAGTTTTCATTACATTGTGTCATTGCTCTTACTCACGGTTAAACAGAAACCTTTTTTTTTTTTTTTTTAAATCAAGAATATTTTTTCTCTTTCCTCTATACATACACACACCAGGGAATCACTGCAGGCTCTGCAGCTACATGAAGCTCGGATGCTTGAGGATCTCAGGCGTAAACAAGAAGCTCTATCTCTTGAGCAACGGAGCATGCAAACGCACCAGATCATCAACTCGGCGCAAAGCGAATTTGAACCCTCAGCCGCAGTGCCGCTCACCAACTCCAGCGGCATGCACAAGCTCCAGCTGAAATACACAGACTCAGCCTGAGCTCTCGGTCCCATTCCTTATGAGATACCACAACTAACTCAACAGACCTGGCTTTGTGTGAGTGTGTGTGTACTGTATGTGGAGTGCACAGACAGATATATTTATTATGATTTATTTAGTTGCGGTTTATGTGATTGATGTCAGGATAGACTTTTTCACCACGACACACTTTGCCTGATGTAGATAACAGCCTCTGAATCTGAAGGGTTATTCTTATCAAATCCAGTCAATTTCCCATTGTAGAAAAATCATGTATTTTATTTTTGTCAGGCTTTTTGCAGCTAATATTTTTTTGTACCTGTTAGTTGTAGGGATTCATTAAAAGGAAACTCATAGCATCATAATTGAAGCCGCTGTCACCCTGATCAGGCAGATCCAAGGCTAAACAAATTAACCTTATAAATGCATTATAAATGTAACTTTATAAATTGAACTTATACTGTAATCATGTTAAAACAGCATAGTCGTTCTTGTTCTTGTATCTTCATATAAATAAAAGTGTTGTCTGTACAGTACATTGGTCAGAACTTCCAATGAAATCATAAATTTTGATGGACAGAATTCCATGAAACTTTGCCAGTCCTTTGGTATTTGCCTGAAGTTAAACCTGCGCCATAAATGAAATCAAAATGCTAAGTAGAAGTAAAGTTATGAACAGTTATGTGCCGGATTTAATAATCTACTTTACAATAAGCTATTAATATAAGTTACTTGGTGGCACAGTGGCTTAGTACAGTAGCACTGTTACCTTACACCTCCAGGTCCTGGGTTCGAATCCCCTGGCGGGTCTGTGTGCATGGAGTTTGCTTAGTGCTTGGTGGGTTTACCAGTCCAAAGACCTGCAGATTCGGCTCATTATCGTTTCCAAATTGCCCGCAGATCATCATGGTCCTCTGGAGTAGGAAATGGCAACACACTCCAGTTTCAATGCCAAAGAAAAAGGAATGGACAGCATCTAGGATGGCCTGGAGTGCTACGGTCCATGAGGTCACGAAGAGTCGGACACGACTGAATGACTAAACAGAAACAAAATCAACTCAATGTAAACAAACATTTGCACCAAAAGATATTAATTAGAAAATCGAAACTGATTATTTTTACTGGGATTAGTTCATATTTTCAACGCAGAAATAACAGTGCTGCAAGTGTTATAAATGCATTTTAATGCACTGTAGTGGTTTTAAGACGAAAATATTTACTCGATCTACTTTTCCGATCCTCAAGCTTACAAGATCTTATTTCTTTATATTGATGAATTAGGCAGAGTTTTCCTCTGTACAGAAAGACAGACAGACATGTACGGTACGTGGGCTCCAACCTAAAACAATATCAATATCACTGATTATAAAAGCTGATCAGATTATTTTTAGCTTTAGCAATGCTTTAGCTTTAGCAATGCTGTATGAATACATACCATCCAATGGTATGTATTCATACAGTACATTTACATTTACATTAGCTTTAGTACATTGTATCATTTTTGACCTTACATTAACGCTTTAGGTCACATAATTGTTTGAGTTTGTGAAAACATTACTAGACTATAAGGTTTGTGGAGACCCGACCATGACATATGTGATTCTATCCCAAAACGCACATCTGTATAGAATGTCCTGTATGCCGTAACATTACAACGGCCCCATGAAGACGTGTTGAACCAAGTGCCCTGATCTCAATCCCACAGAACACCTGGAAGCCCTTAACATACCAACATCAGTGCTTATGTCAGGTTCACTGTACACACACGCTCCAAAACCTTGTTGTCCTATATGAACCTATTCTAATGAAGGGAATGATCTGCTCGGGTGTCCAGAAACTTTTGGTCATGTTTAATGTACCTGCCATCATTGATTCTTGGATAGTCAGTCTTGGGATCCTTTGACCTCTATATACAGTACTTATTTTCACTTTTCAATAAACATTAGCAGCAGGGCTCTTATCGTTTATGGTTTATCACCTTCAGTCCAAATAGTTACAAAACACTGCACCATCTGTTAGCCGCCGAATAAAGTCCTGACGCTCTGATTACTGATTAATTCAATTGCTACACCATTATTATTATGCATTTTCAAATAAAGGAAGACTTACTCTAAAGTAAATTTCAACTCACTCAAGTTAAATCACTTCCTTTTTATTAATTCCTGCACAAGCAACATATACAAGGGACGTTCGAGTCAAACCGGGACTTCTTGTGAATGAAGGTGTAAAGCTGATTGACATTAACAGAAGACCTCATCAAGACAGTGACAGTCAAGACAGCACGCTGCAGTCGTTCCCGGGAACATTCGGCGAGTGGAACGCATACGGCGCTGACCTCGGTCCAAGCCATTTCCACATATTTGGACCATTAAAGGAGTTCCTGGGAGGCCAGCGTTTTATACATTAAGTAGGCAGTACGATTATGGTCTCTGTTATACTGAGAAAACGTTCTACCATGATGGTATCCAAGCAGTAGTGAAACGCTGCTATAAGTGGTTTAGTGTAAAGAAATAAAGTGATTTTTTTTTTTACTTTCATTATTGTGTTCTGTAATGAAGTCCCGGTTTGACCCGAACGGCCCTTGTGTGTGTGTTACTGTACGTAAATGCTGATATTTCTGTTCATCCGTAATGCGAGCTTGATTCTTGCATGGCAACTGGGTTCATTACATCCACCGGTGGCCAGAAACAAACAGACATGGCAGGTAATAGACCTGTGCATTCTGTATTCTGTAAGGGACAGGAGACGGAACTGAACTACTTTAGCCGCAGGAGTTTTGGACCAAAGCTAGATTGTGACACTGAGCTAGGAAATGTTTGCGTTCGAGACACTATTCAGATAAAATTCGAAACAAAATATGTGAGATTAATGTAATGACCCAATGACATGGAAAATCTGTACAAATAAAAGCCGGGACTGGAGCCGGGGGTATAATCGCGCGCGTTGTGTTTCCATAGTGAACATCAGTCGTCTCTTTAAATACTATCAGGATATGATTTCAACTCTCAGCTTCAAAACAGACCTGGCTATGAAACTGTATAAATATGAGTGATGAAAATAGATTTTATACTGTATATACGCACAACCCCTTAGACATGTACACACACACACACACACACACATATTTACACACATGCACATAAAAACCTAGCAAGTGATGTGTTTTACTCTTTCTCCTATAAAGACATAAAGTTAGCTCTTATTGTGCAATAACCACCGTAATCCCGTCCTCATCTCTGATACCATCATCCACCAGTTTGGTTTTATGGCTTTATGATGTAACCTTTATTTCATTTAGAGAGACGGAGCTATATCTGAACGGGCACCGCATCCCGAAAAGCTCAATTATTCTGAATCATTTCACTAAAGGGGGCTGACGCGGCCTTCCCATTGCCGTTTGCGCTGGAGGCAATTAAGGCAGGACCGGCCTGTACAAACGCCATCCTGTCCCATTACTTCTGCCTGAGCTGCCACGTCAATGGCAAACCAGGCCAAGCCCCTTAGACGCACCTACCAGCCTCCTTTAAACACAGCTGTACCGCACACACCCATCTTTCCATCTCATTTTGCTGGTTTTTGCCTTTTAAGCTGGAATCATGTATAACGTTGGATTCCCACGGGCATCCGTCACCTCCTAAAAGAAGGAAGGACCTCTACGGAAGGGTGTTGAATGGATGACCAGGGACGTCTCTACACATTTCCACATCTCCAGTGCAAGCAAGGATGAAACTCATTACTGCGTTCGACTTAATCTCCTTAGCCGTATATTCCTTCACCTTTCTGCTCGGCCTCCCTGCCAACCTTCTGGTCTTCTTCGTGTATGTGCGTAAAGCTCAAAAACATGGCGCTACCCCTAACGTGGTTTATACCATGAACTTGTGCTTATCCAACCTGGTCCTGGTTGCATGGATGCCCGTAAAGGCCGCCTATACCGTTCTGGATACGTGGATCCTACCGGAGCTGCTCTGTCCGATTTACAACTTCTTCGTCGTGGCCTCACTTTATGGCAGCGGGCTGCTTCTGACAGCTGTGGCCGTCGGACGTTATCTGAGTATCGCCTTTCCGATCAGCTATAAAATGTATCGCCGTGCTCGCACGTCCTGCATGGTCTGCGCTCTGTTGTGGTTTATAGTGCTGCTGCATCTCAGCTTAGCTCTGGTGGCTGAGAAAAGGGGCTACTTTGTGTCTTCATTCCAGCAAAACAAATCAGAGTGCTATGAGAACTTCACACGTGAGCAGCTGGATGTCCTCGTGCCGCTGCGCCTTGAGATGGCTCTCCTGCTGTTCGTCGTGCCCCTCATGGTCTCGATCTTCTGCACGCTGCGCTGTCTAATGCTGGTGAAACGCTCATGCCTTTCAGCCGGCAACAAGCGCCGCATCCTGGCCATGGAACTCTCAGCGCTCATGGTCTTCGTGGTGTGCTACACACCGTACAACGTGTCTCACGTGGTTGGTTTCATCAAGAACGAGAACGTCTACTGGAGGCGTGAGACCATCGTGTCCAGCTGCTGCAACGTCTTCCTCGAGCCCGTGGTGATGCTGATACTGTCACCCTCGAGGCCGAGAAACCTGCTGCGCAAACTGTGCTCGAGACGAGTCCCCGAGCAACAGGGCGAAGGCATGGTGCAGACGAAGGACCCTCTGGGGACGATGTCGATCAAACCACAGTTAGGTTCTGAATTTGCAAAAGCGTCAAAGAAGAATTAGTAAGACGTCAAGCTTTTTAAAGGTAACCAGGTTAGTTCTTTTACAAAAATGAAGATTTATCAGATGGACATGCAGTCACGATGTAAAAAAAAAATAATAATAAATTATATATATATATATATATATTATTATTTTTTTTTTACAGAAAATTTGTAGTTTTTTAAGTTTTTTTTTTGTAGTTTTTTAAGTAACTGTAAATTATAGCAAATCTAGATTTTAAATAGATGTTTTTGTAAAATTGCATAATTTTACACTATGGAAATCAATTTTTTTTTACATCGTCGTGCTATTTTTTAAAAATAGTTTTGACTATAAAATTATTATACATCTGTGTAAAAAAACAACAACAACAACATCTGCCATGTTTTTAGAAATATACAGTATGTTTGCTAGAAATCCATAATAACAATCATCTAATAAAACTACTATTTAACAGAAATGTACAGTCAATCCAGTGATAATAAAATGCTGATAAAGTGCACACTAACAGTAACGTACCATTTAGTCACATACGAAAACAGTGACAAAAAGCCTATAAGACTCTGCACTGAAAAAAAAAAAAAAAACTTGTAGTATTTACTTGATAAAAATCCGTGTAACATTTGCACAAGCACTTTTTAAGTAAATCCTACTGCTGTGATATTAAGTATAACTTATTTGCAAGTATCAAGTAAAATGTGCCGCCAGATTTAACATTCATGAAGGTATTAAGCTTAATAATGTTGCTTAATTATATGTGTTATACATTATATTTACTATATTTACGTATGTATATAAGTAAATTCAATTTTGATTAGAGATCATTTTCATCAAAATATTAAGTAAATCATAGGTAAATAAGATTTTATTTATTCATTTATTTGATTGTTTGTTGGATTGACATTTTCATTTAAATGTTTTTTTTCAAAATTATTTATATACGGACTGAAAAATGTTCCCGAAAAGATTGCAGATTTTTTTTCAATATCTGCTTGTAAAGTCCTGTCCTGTTCTCATTTCTCTGTTATAAAAACGTTAATATTATTTTAATTAATTAAGACGTTAAGTGCTTTTTTTTGTAAATGCCATTTTTGTACTATTTATTTAATTCTAAAGCATATTCACTATATTATAATTCAGATTTATTATATATTTTTACATTTTTGTTGTTAATAGTAACTCTTTCTGTTACAATTATTATTATTATTATTATTATTATTGCTTTTTTGAGGTGGATTTAAAATATATAAAATGGCAAAAGGCTGTACTATAAATAAACATGATGATCGTTATTATTATTATTATTATTATTATTATTATTATAGGAAATAATAATAATAATAATAATAATAATAATATTGTATTGTATATATAATACATTTAATAAAGTATAAAGATAAATATAAGAGACTGGGTGCTCTTACTTTTCCTCTCAGCATGGAGAGACTTACTCCTTACTGCCAGCTTTACTTTACTTTACGTGTGTGTGAAATGTGGAGGTTAATGTTAATGATTTCAAAGTCCATGCAACTTGTTATTGAATCCCAGGTATAGAATATAACAATAACAGTGCCATCTAGTGGAAGCAATGAAGGAAAGAAAGAAAGAAAGAAAGGGAGGAAGAAAGGAAGAAATTTTGGCTTGTACAGTGGACACTTTAAATGATGGGTGCATCCCTTCTGACCCTGACACACCCATCACTCTGGAATAGACTTAATCTGAACTTATCAGACCACATGACCTTTTTCCATCGATCCAAAGTCGAATCTTAATTCTTCATAACCAACTGAAGCCTTTTAGTTCTGATTGGTCTCACTAAGTGGTCTTCTTATAGACACACAGCTGTTTGGTCCCAATCCTGTGAGTTCATCACATTGTGTGTGTGTGTGTGTGTGTGTGTGTGTGTGTGTATGGAAATGCTCTTACTTTCACTATTGAACATACTGTATGTCTGGCTTTTACTGCTGATTGTTTTTACCATATGCCGCTTCATCAATTGTTTAAGTGATCTCCATTCATGATTTTTTTCCCCGAACACATTCCTTTCACAACGTTAACGATTCAGCACTGCCCTTTCAGGGATAGACAAGTGTTATTAACCCTGTTCCAGTAATTTCAAATATCCTTAGTTGTTTTCTTTGCTTGGTGCAGCCCGAGCATTTGATTTATCTCTCTTTCTTTGATCCTTCTGAAATGTCAACTTTTTTTGGGGGGGGCCCAGATTTGTTCATTCGTTCGTTCTATCCATCCATCCATCCATCATATATGAAGCACTATGATTCTACACAAGTTAGATAAAATCATTTATAATGTTCTCATATACCTTTCATAAAGCATCTCTAATAAACCTCATGATGTCTTTCGATGTAACCCTTTCATAGAGCATTTTTATGTAAGCTTAATGTAATAGTTATGAATGTGTCCCAAAGCTAATACCGCCTTTCAATAACCTTCAACCAGTAATGATTTAGAGATTTTTATTTCTATATTATTCTAATGCCTACTACTGTTACAAAGCTCTGCCATTGGAGACTCCATCCTTCATGATGAATAAAACACCAAGAATTGAAATTTAAATTCGTTGTGAATCAGAAGGTCCTTATTTACGATGAAGAACTGGACTTCCCGCACATCCTCCATCCTTTTTCTGTTTAAAGAAAGAATCCAGTTCAGTAGGAGAAAGTAAAGAGACAGAGAGGATGAAGCAGAGATCAGGGAATCGTCCTGCATGAGTTCATCATTTAGTCTGTTCTGTGGCTTTTGTGTGTGTGTGTGTGCGTGTGTGTGTGTGTGTGTGTGTGTGTGTGTGTTTGAGTGGGTTAAGCACGGTCATATGTGAGTTATTACTCTATGTACAATATGTGATCCTTGAAACACTCCTCACAGTTGCTTCACAAGAGGCAAGGAAAATGTGTAATAATGTGTAAAAGTCTAAGATACACAGGAATAACGAGAACAAGCAAGTCTTCTTGCTCGGAAAACAAACAACAAGCAAAGTTAAAACCTAACATCTTCACTTCTCTTTAAAAGGACTGCTTTTAGAAAAGCATAATTTTGCTGGTGAACAGATGAAGGCAGTTATAGAGAGTGTCCTCGTCAGGGACAGGAACTGCCTGGCACGGTGTAATTGCAGATGTAAAGAGGTTTATTAGAAATATCAACAAACACAAGAACAAACCCAATAACAAACCAACAGAGCTAAACCAAATATCTATGACAGGTGTAGAGGATGGTTTGCCCCAAAATGTTTTTGGGGGAGGTGAGCTATGACAACCCCAGCAAGGCTACCAGTCCTGCGTCAAGCCAGAGGTAATGCCAAGTGTGAGGGAGACATTGCGCCCTGAGGGAAGGAGACTGGGCTGGGCAGGTACAACAAGATGTGCATCCTTTGTTATGCAGCATAACAAGGGACCAAGGGGTCTGGGCTCGGTCGTGTCCGGGGTCAGGACAAACCCTCATACCAAGTGACGGCAGAGGGCAGCGGGTGAAGACCATCAGCAGTGGCTGTGTGCCATCCATCAGTGAGCAAAGGAGGATATGGATCCTGTCCATGATACAAATGGACATTGAGTAATTCGAGGACATTGTGTTTGCTGCACCGTCCAAATCCGAGGACATTGTGTTTTCTGCACCGTCCAAATCCGAGGACATTGTGTTTGCTGCACCGTCCAAATCCGAGGACATTGTGTTTGCTGCACTGTCCAAATCCGAGGACATTGTGTTTGCTGCACCCTCCAAATCCGAGGACATTGTGTTTGCTGCACCGTCCAAATCCGAGGACATTCTGTTTGCTGCACCGTCCAAATCCGAGGACATTGTGTTTGCTTCACCGCCCATATTTGAGGACATTAAGTTTGCTCCACCATCCAAATTCGGGGACATTATGTTTGCTCCACTGCCCGTATTTGTCAGAAATACCCAGAAATTTCGTGTTTGGTGTTTGGACTTCATTTCCCAGGTTGCACTGCGACAGAGTTACTGTATATTAAGTGTTTTCACCAGAAGCTAGTTGAGTTTCCTGATTAGTGCCCTTATTTAAGCTCTCTTGTTTAGTTAGTCAGGGTTAAAGCACTGAGTTACTGATCAGAAGGTCGGCGGTTCGAGTTCCAGCTCCACCAGGCTGCCATTGTTGGATCCTTGAGCAGTGCCCTTAACCCTGTCTGTTCCCGGGGCGTTGACCCTGCGCTCTGAGATATGCAAATAAAGCCTTTCACTGGGCAGTAATGTATACATGATGAATAAAGGCTTAATCTCTATTGGTGTTCTGGGTTTGTTATTGCTCTTTGGATTGCTCCTGTTTTTGTTCGTGGTGGTTTATATATTTAATAAACCTCGTCACGGCTGCAGTTAGGCATGTTGTGATCAGATCTTGGCGATGTAGATGGTTTTATATCTCTCCATCAGCTCGATGTCTTTTTCCAGCTGCTTCATTTCTGACTCCAGTCGCTCCTTCATGTGTTTCTTGGGCAGCGTATCCGTGATCAGAGACAGGCCCTGGTACTGATGATGGAGCTCGTCCCAGTTCTTCTTCAGACCCTGACACACACACACACACACACACACACACACACACACAGATCTTTAGCATCCTGTAACTTCATTATGTTTTGTGCATGAATAAACCGGATATCCTGGATCAGTGCTGATCAATGCTATAATCTGATGAATGATGACAAAAAGATTTAGAAATAAATAATCAATATGCATTTCTTTCTCTCTCTCTCTTACGTGCAGTATCTCCAGGCGCTCCTCCTCAGAGAGCTGCTTCATGGCTCCCTCTTTCATCCTCTCCTTCACGTACTGATCGTATTCCTCCTGCTCTCTCCTCACCTCCTCCTGCCTTTGGCTCAGGTACTCTGGGGTCTGACCATAATCCTGGAACACAGACACACACACACACACACACACGCGTGCTTATATTCTTCCGATCCTTTGCTCAATCGCTCTACCTTCCTCCACACCTTCCTCTCACTCACCTTTCTCTTGAGGTACTTTGGAACGAGGCCCGAGTTCTCCAGGAGCTGTTTGTCTCCATGTTTGGTGTGTGTGTACATGGGCTGGGGTTTACGCAGAACTGCCATTTTGTTCTCCACCGCGTTACTCCTCACGAAGTCTCTTTTGGTGCGGATGCCCATGAGTGGCTGCTCGGTCCTAGCAGGTACGGGTGGCTTCCTGGGCTGGACGTCGTCTCCGTAAGAGAAAGTCTTCTCTGGGGAGAAATTACAACAGAGTACACGCTGACGTCACACACTAATAACTTATTGCTTATGAACCATTAACACTACAGCTGAGCAACAAGAAAACCTGATATTGACAATCATGACATCGTGCTTTATCAAATCCTCAGTATGTTCCTGTATCTGTGCCTGTACAACATCACTACTCGTGAGGGTAAAAGGCCAGTGAATCCAAAAAAGATTTTGCTACTTTCTCTTTTTTTGATGATAGCAAATGAAATACTTTAATACTGTAATATGATTTGTATAGGATGAGTTAGTAATCGGAGGCGACTCTTACTCTCAGGCAGTTTGGGCTCCCTGGAGTGTTTCAGCAGGTATTTCTCCGGAGAAGGTACCTCCACTTTAGGTGGACCCATGGTTTTGCTGAAGGCTTTGTTCTGCTGCTTCTCCTGCATTACCTGCTCCCTGAACTTCGATGTGTACCTGTAAATAAGCATGACATCATCACATCACACAGCACCTCATCCTCTGACCATGCTGGACATGACTCTGATTTCACTCTGACTCTAATCTAGAACATTGAGATGAAAATAAAACTCTGCTGTAACTCTTCTTTATAACACCTTCCCGCTGTTGATGAGTTTCCTAGAACAGCACCACATACAGCGGTTTATTCCTTACATGAGAAAGTGTCATTTAAGTTTTTCTTTGTTTTTCTAACAATGCTTTAATGTATAAATTTAACGATAAAAAAATCAATTGCTTGTTACATATTATATGGGTTTGGACTAATTCTCTTACTGGTAAACAATGCTAAGTCAGTTGAAAGAAAGAAAGGGAAAAAAACAAAGAAACAAACAAAGAGAGAAAGAAAGAAAGAAAGAAAGACTTTAGAAAAGGATGTCATTCATATCAGATTTTCTGACACATATGAATGTCACATAGAGCTTAGTGGCATTATGATTAATTATTCATATTTAGCGTACAACATGAACAAACTATAATTACTCTTCATAATTGTACCTATAATTAATAATTTTTACTGCATTTATATTATTACTAAATCACAAATGATGCCTTGAGACTTTACACGAGATAATCTTTGTTTGGTCCAACATTTTCCATTGTATTTTCTTATAGTTAATGAAGTCTGTAATTCACCTTCATTAAATCTACAATGGTGGCCAAAAATATTAAGACAACATATGCCATGTACTATAGTTCTCCATGTTCACAAAACAGGTGATGTCACTAATTAGTTCTCAGCTATCTGGCTGAAGAGTTGTGATAATGAACTGAACTAATTAAATTAGCTATAAAACGGGCAATGTGACAACGGTATTCAGCTTCTGGAGCCATGGCCTGGGTCATCTTCAGATCTAAACCCAACAGGAAACCTTTGGACAATGGTGAAGGAGGCAGGAGCGGTCAAGAAACCCTCTTCTGTACATGATATTTAGGAAGAGATCAAGCAGGCATGGATTGAGCGAGTGACACCAGAGTACTGCAGACGTCTTTTTTGACTCTATGACTCTATGCACTCATGCTCCACACTCCACACTCCACACACACACACACACACACACACACACACACACACACACACACACAGAGACACACAGACCCTGGAGGTGCAAGGCGACAGTGCTAACCAGTAAGCCCCCTTGCTTGTATAGTAATGTCATTGCAGAAAATTATTCTTATGTTGTCATTATTTAAAAAACTGAAAATGTCATTAAAACAGTGAATCTCACTTTTGATCACCAGTGTATGTAGTCTTATTCTTATTCTTATTATTGTAGAATGGAAAATTATCTCTGTAACATTTAATTTTTATTATTATTAATAATAATAATAATAATAATAATAATGTTGTTGTTGTTGTTAATAATAATAATAATAACAACAACAATGACAACAACAACAACAACAACAATAATAATAATAATAATAATAATAATAATTCACACTTTAAATATGTGTGAAATATTTCTTTACACTTTGTTGTGAACTAATTAACTTATCTTACCTGGGAGCTTTTTCTCTTTTCCTCTCCTCTCTGACAAGAAGGTTATAAATGCTCTCAGGAGGATGGATTACACCAGACATGTTGTCTTTCACTGAAAAAAAAAAACTTAACAACAAAATATATAAATACTTAAAACAAAAATACTTAAAAACGAACAGATGCCTTATACCAGATCGCTCTATAGACGCTTTCATACACACAGCCCAGTTTGTATACTTGAGCCCGTTGCCATGAGAACTATTGCTCAGCAACAGCTCCGCCTACTGCAGTTTGATTACACATACATTTCGGTTAAACATAAAACTAATTGTTTTAAAATTAACCACAACAACTAGAGGATACGAAAACATTATTATTATTATTAGTAGTAGTAGTAGTAGTAGTATCATTATTATTATTATTTTAAATATAGATAGTTATCACAGAACTGTTGTGTTTGAATTGACTTCCGGTATCATATAACTACTTCCGTACCACATGACAGCGTGTTACAGAACGCGCGGGGAATCTGTGCGCGTGCCAGCGCTGTAAGTTAAACTTGTATGTTTGAAATCATTAACACCTTTCTACAGTATAACATCACTTATTTTGAATCTGGTTTTTAATATAGTTTATATTGTTATGTTACCTTATTTCATATTAAATTTATTTAGCACTTTATTTCGTGTCTGATCTACATACATTATGTGTGTTTATACAGAATTAGTTTTGTTCTTTATTTTTATTTGGATTTATTATAAGTATATTGATAACACTGATATTGCTTTCCTTTGCTAATCTGGATTGGACTAATCCTTTGCTCACTTTTATGGAGTTGAAAATCACAGGATCTGATAATCCTGCACAGTCTCTTTCAACATATTCAAATTATAGAAATAAACCCAACAAAGAGAGAAATGTATCTATCTATCTATCTATCTATCTATCTATCTATCTATACATCTATCTATACATGCATACATACATACGAGGTGGTATCAAAAAGTTTGGAGACTAGTTTTGTAACATGTCAGTAGATGGCAGCACAAGGCTGTACGCACAGTCACAGGAAGCACCGAACCTCATAAGTCAGTGTGCCAAAAGACATCGTCCTGTGTACTGTACAAAAACTGCCGATTAAAAAAAAGTAAAAGCAGTGAAATATTAAAAAAAAAGACAAAAAAAAAAGAGTGAAAAGTTTAAGAATAAGATGAGTCGGGACCATCGGGATGATGTTTTTGTGTAGCAACTAATTTTTCCATGGATTTGTATAGATTTCTATAGATGTGTCGTAATAATACTTCCTACCCAAAAAAGTCACCACTTCAGAAGGGTCAAATATTGTCCTGCATCAAGTACTTAAAACAGATTTAAAAGAGAGATTTTAAAAATACTGGAATTGGGTTAAGAACTCTCCACCACATTATTAAAACCTGTAAGGGCTCATGTAACGAATGGAGATCACTTAAACGCTAAGTTTAAAGATGCATGTTTAGTGATAGAACGAGTATTTTTACATGTCCGCTGTGACACAAACTTACAAGATTGGGACTAAACATCTGTGTGTCCATAGGAAAATCACTTGTTAGTGAGACTTATCAGGAAAAAAATCAAATAAAATTTGCTAGGGAGCATAAAGATTGGTCTTTGGGGGAATGGAAAAGTCTGATGAGTTCAGATTGACCCTGTTCCAGAGTGATGGGTGTGTAGAAGAGAAGCTCATAAAGCGATGCACCCATCATGCATAGTGTCCACTGTACAAGCCTCTGGAGGCAGTTTTATGATCTGGGGTTGCTTCAGTTGCTCAGGTCTAGGCTAAGTAACGTTATGTGGCAATAAAATGAAGTCAGCTGACGACCTGAATGTACTAAATGACGCTTGATCATTTTTGATCAATGAAATCTTCTAGTGTGTGACTTTTTACATGATACGTACAGTGTACGTACAGTGTACGTATCATGTTCAAGCCATACATCACATCACAAAAGAAAAAAGAATTGTGAATCCTTACAGCTGCAAACCTTTCCTAGCAATAAGATATGAAATTCACCAATTCTCCAACAGGTGTCACTATTACATAACTACGTATGACGTCTACATGGTTTGTTTGAATGTCCATTTTAAATCTGCCACTAAAGCCAGATCTATTTCTTAATAAGAACTAATTTCCTGTAACTTTATTTCCACCCTCCTCAGATTATTTTCCTAAAAAGATGACGACTAGACACTTGTTTCATTTACTCTCTAAAACGGACAAACTGAGGTACCATGGAATCTCCAATTTGTATACTCGCTCATCTTTGTACATGGTAACGTCATGTCTGTCTACAAAGAGTTCTCAGGAGAGGAACATTTTCCTTATGGGTCCTCCTGGGGCTGGGAAGACATCAGTTGGACGGATTTTGTCCCACAGACTCAGGAAGCCGGTCATCGATATAGACGATGATGTTCTAGAAAAGACGTGGGGAATGACTGTAGCAGAGAAGCTGGCGCAAGTCGGAGGCGACCGTTTTATCGAAGAAGAAGGCCAAGCTGTGTGCAACTTCTCCGCCTCTGGATGTGTGATTTCACTTACGGGCTCAAACCCGCTTCACTCGGATGCCATGCGACACCTGAAACACTCAGGAATCGTTCTCTATATGGACATGGACACTGAAGATATCGTGGAGAGGCTGGACAAGGGTGCTGGTGTTTCCATCAGGGAGATCTTGACATATCGAAAGCAGTTTTATGAGAATTGGTTGGATGCAAGAGTGTTTTGTGGAAAAGGGGACACTATAGAAGAAGTAGCAGAAAAAGTCATCAGGGTTCTAGACAAATATCAGGACTCTGAATCAGAGACCTACATCTCCACCAGAAGACAGGAACCTGCATCAAACAGTGATGTGAAGTTCTTTAGTGATGTCGTCGTGGAGGGATTAGCTCCCGATGGTGGGCTTTATGTACCTAATAAAGGATTCCCAAAACTGGAACCTTCTGAATGGATAAGATTAGCGGACATGTCTTATCCTGAGCGCGCTTTAATAATACTTGAGAAGTGCATACATCCGCTGGACATTGCTCCATCAGAACTTCGCTCAATGGTTAATCGAGCCTATGGGCAGAACTTTGCCAGCAAATCAGTGGCACCTGTTAAGCATCTTGCTGAGGATCAGTATGTTCTGGAGCTCTTTCATGGTCCCACTGCTTCCTTTAAAGACCTGGCACTTCAGTTAATGCCACAGCTCTTTGCTCACTGCCTTCCACAGATGTGCAACTACTTGATCCTTGTGGCCACGTCTGGGGACACAGGAAGTGCAGTTCTTAGCGGGTTCAGCAACCTCAGAGAAAGTGACAGGCAGCGCATTGGTGTGTTGGTGTTTTTCCCTGAGCGAGGTGTTAGTGACATACAGAAACTGCAGATGACTGGTTTCAAGGGGGGCAACAACAGGTCTGTTAGCATCTTCTCTGACTTTGACTTCTGTCAGAGGACCATCAAGGGGATGCTCAGCGACTCAAGGCTTGCTGGCCACTTTGCAGTGGAGTACGCCACTGTCCTTAGCACGGCTAACTCCATCAACTGGGCACGGCTGCTTCCACAGGTGGTCTACCATTCCTCTGCGTACCTGGACCTTCTCAGAGATGGCGTGGTGAAATTTGGGCAGCCCATCGATGTGTGCATTCCTACTGGAAACTTTGGAAACGCCATGTCTGCCCTCTATGCTAAACAAATGGGTGTCCCAATAAGAAATGTCATTTGTGCCTCTAATCATAACTGCATAGTATCTGATTTTATTACGACTGGTCACTATGATCTCCGAGGCAGGAAGCTCATGCTATCAAATTCTCCTGCTATTGACATTCTGAAGTCTTCAAATCTTGAACGGTTTTTGCATTATGCATCCAGCGGTGACGGTAAGCTTGTCCGGGACTTGTTTGTAAGCCTCGAGAAAGAGCAGCACTTTACCGTGTCGGAGGATTTATTACAGAGGATACGGCAGGACGTACGGGCAGGGTGGTGCTCAGAGGACGACTGCCTGAATACTATTCGGGACGTACACTCTAAAACAGGCTACATAATGGACACTCACACCGCCGTGGCGAAATCCGTGGCTGACCGGCTACATGATAAGATGTGTCCAGTTGTCCTGTGCTCCACTGCACATTTCGGAAAGTTTGCTCCAGCTGTTCTTAAAGCTCTAAGCTATTCAGATGTCCCACATGAGCCTCTGGAGCAGCTGGATGCTCTGTGCACTATATCAGGCCAAGATCTAATGCATAAAACTTTGTATGATAGCGTAAGAGAGAGACCAAGTGGTCTGCATACAGTATGCCAGGCTGATTTCAGTGTGCTAACAGATGAGGTGGAATCCATGATACAGGACTCTTTTCTGAAGGTCAGGTAGGACATGGATATTAGCGCTGTCCCCTAGTGGCAGCTGCCAGGATTACAGGATTTTTAAGTCTTTTTTTTTATCCCCCACTAAACAAAACCCCAGTGATGTCACAACTTAATGTAAAGTTGTCAGGCTGAAGCTTCTCCACAAGTTCCAGTATTTGAAATGTATTCTATTGAAAAATAGCAGAAGCTATGAGACTTGCAATGCAGTTAAAATGACATTTTCTTCATTCAGACCAGCTAGTCACATAACATTCAGCATTGATCATGTGATTGAGTTTGTCCTCATGAATGTAATGAATGAATTAATAACACATTATTTCTAATATTATGTCTAATAAAACAATTTCTCTGCTAGAAATGTTGTGGATACAGTGGTACCTCGGTATATAAACGTCCTGCCTCACGAATTTTCGCCTTAAGAGCAGAAATTTTGCCTCAGCATACGAAGCATTTATTAATTTTTTTGCATTTTGTGATGCAGAAAACAGATTTAGTGAAGACAGCTCCATGGGTTCCAAAAATGTTACCAAGGACAGAAGCAAGAAGAAATTTTTTTTTTTTTAACTTAATTTACATGTATTTTCTAAATGTTTTGATTGTTTTTATATGCAGAAATATGATTATAGTGTTGGAAATTAGTAATAATTAGTAGAAAAAACATACACTTATGTACAGGGTGGGCCATTTATATGGATACACCTTAATAAAATGGGAATGGTTGGTGATATCAACTTCCTGTTTGTGGCACATTAGTATATGTGAGGGGGAAAACTTTTCAAGATGGGTGGTGACCATGGTGGCCTTTTTGAAGTCGGCCATTTTGGATC
>JAQMYJ010000021.1:13707752-13721610 GCA_030014305.1 Clarias laeviceps | reverse complement strand
ACCTTCCCAGGAAAGCGAGACCAAAACTCACCTCTGCTGCAGAGGAGAAGTTCATTTAGAGTCACCAGTTACCTCAGCAATCACCAATTAACAACCAGTCCCTCAGATTAGAGCCGTTATGAAGGATTTACAGAGTAACAGATCATGAGTAGCAGATACATCTCAATATCAACTTTCCAAAGGAGATTATTGCATATTTTGGACGCCTTCAGCAGAAAGAAATAAAAATCAGGAACGTCCATGGAATTAGAAGGTGTGTCCAAACTTTTGACTTTGAGACAGATACGTGCTTAACCACATGATTGTAACTAGGAATAAATATTTGAAATTCAAAATCAGGAAAAGACTTCATGCTCACCCTGTATATAATTTAGACGTTCAAACGCAAAACAGTCCCATGATTTAAAGGAACCACAGAAATGATGTTAACTGTGCAGTGTAAACTATTGCATAGTAAACTATTGAGGCAAAATTGCAAAAGTCTTGAAAAAAAAAAGGCGGGTCAACCCTGCAAATTATGATGTGCAAGTGTGTGTACACACACATTTTATAATTTTTTTGTTTAGTTTTTAAATCCAACCAAAACTTATTCAGCTGTTCAAAAAGACTGGGTAGAAAAAAAGAGAAGAGAATGTTAGAGAGAGAGAGAGAGAGTTGATTATAAGGTTAATTGATTATAAAAAAAAATTTCCCTGCTTTTACAAAAATGTTGTATAAAGTTAGTTTATCATATGAATGAACTCTTAGCTATCATTAGGAAACTATCCCCATGGCCTGGACATAAACCAGCATCCTGTCAAAAGAAAAATATTATATGTCTAAATAAAGACAAATGTTATACTAATGTGTGGAGAGAAAAAAAAAACTCCTAATAAGGAGCAAATGTACAACTTGTGCAATATGTTTATATGTGCACTTGCAAATCTTTAACTATTAATTATCTACAGAGCAGCAAGAACTGCAAGGTTAATTAATTATAACAATTTCCTGCTTTTACAAAAATGCTATATAAAGTGTTTTTTATCCTATGAATGAACTCTCAATAGTAAACGCCCCCACCCTGGCATGGACATAAACCAGCATCCTGTCAAAGGTAAAATACTATATTAAAAAAAAAAAGTAATGTCATGCTGATGCAACCTTTTTTGGGGTTTGACTGGTTTGTTAAATCCAAACAAATAATATTCAGCTATACAGAAGACCGAGTTGAAAAAAAAGAATGCAGGCTTTTAGAAAAAAAGAAAAGACAAGACATAACTAATAAAGAAAATATACAACTTGTTCTACAGATAAGATATTTTTGCTCCTTATTATGAGGTGTGTTTTTTTTTTCTAATACTGCATTCTCTTGTTCAACTCAGTCTTTTGTATGGCTGAATAAGGTTTGGTTGGATTTAAAAAAAACAGCACATACTGTATACTACACACTTGCAAATCATATTTTAACCATGAATGATCTACAGACCAGCAAAAACCTGCAAGGTTAATATTACATTTCCAACGAAAACATGCTAACAGCTAAGAGTGTTCATGCTTAGCCGAAGCTAAAGACAAAATTGGCTAGCTAGCCAGCTAGCTAGCTGAAAAGAAGTCAAAATAAAAACGCTGTATTTAATTGTGATCTAACAGTGAATGATACGAACTACTAAAGGGTTGTTTTTTTTTTAAAAAGCATTTCCTTGTATTGATTGTGGAAGCGAAACATGCAGCTAAACTCGGAGTAAAATTGGGGGAGAATAATGAAGAATAAACTGAAGTTTGTACTATGTTGAATGACAAGGCTAACCGTAGAAAATGGTTGCCATGGGCCCACGAGCCATTAAGAAAAAGGAGCAGCGCGCGGAGCAATGAAGCGCGCTCACCTCGTCTGAGCGTCCAGGCTCTGTTCGAGCATATCCATGAAGGTGAGTGATTCTCTCTCTCTCTCACTCCCTCACTCTCTCTCTTTTTTAAAACGCGGTATTCGGCAACACTTGAAACGCGGAGACGGCGGCGTTGATCACGGGGACAAACACGCGGGTCATGTGAGAGAGACAAGTCCGGGACACGTGAGGCTGCAGCCTGGGCGAGGAGACAAAATGGAGGCGGCTGGAGAGAAAGACACGACACTGCTGGCTGTTGTTGTTGTTTTTTTTTTTTTCCGTCGTCGTCCGCGACCGGAGTACACCCCTGTCTCTGCGTGTGTGTGTGTCTGCTAGGACCTTGACGCCGTCTGTTTTTACGCTTTAATAATCGATTAATCGGGTTAATATCTACACGAAACCCTTCTCATCCCTCGTCCAGGCTTGGATTATGTTTTTTTTTTTCTTTTTTTTTTTCTTTCTACGGTTCCTTCGCCGCCTGGTTGAGCTTCACGGCGTGGAGCGGTGACGTATCCCTCCGCCAGTCGATGCGGTTCATAAGATATGGACAGGAGTGTTTTTTTTTATTGCTGTTTTGTGTTTTAAATATGTTTTAAAGAAATTTTATCCATAATAAAGTGTTCTCTGACTGACAAGGCTGTTTTTCTTTCTTCTTTTCTTTTAATGTCCTATTCGGTTATTTGTTCTATTATGAGGTTTGAACATAATGAGCATTTATGTTCAATTAAAAAAAAAAATGTTTATTAAATCTTACTCAGTTCAATACACATGACTTCACAAATGATGTGCATACGTCCACCAGAGTGAATAAATGCTTTTTTTCTTCCCCCCTTCCTTCCAAACGATGAGGCATTTTTCTCCTCAGGTGACCACAATGATCCAATCCGGGTTTTCAAGCAAACCACATGACATGGTGGATATGACACACACACACACACACACCAACCACCTCTTGCTCAGCTGTCTGATAGATTGTTATATACACACAAACAAGGTTAAGAAAATTCCTGAGGGGGAAAAAAAATAATTATAATATAGTAAAAAAATAGTTTATAATAATTTCTTCGACGGCGTATTAGGGCCAATATGATTTATTTTAATTTTTTTTTAGAAAAAGAGGGGGCGGGGCGGGGAATTTCCGAGTTTAAAATTCAAGAGCTGGAAGTAAAAAATTTTGAGGGGGAAGAAAAAACTTTTTTTTTTTTTTTTTGGTTTGTTTGTTTAAAACTGAGGGAAAAAAATAAAAACTTTTGAGTTTAAAACAAAACAGACGAACAAAGTGCATTCTGGTCTTTAAATAACTAGTATTTCCTTGTTGCTAAATCTAAAGCAAAAGTGATGTTAGATAAGATCTAAAATTCCAGGCATAATGCAAAACAAGTGATGTCTGCCCAACCTTGTAAAGTGTGTACGAGGCTTCCTTCCTTGATCGAAAAAATCCCCACAATTCTTTTAATTTTAAACAAAAATGTATATATTTTTTTATCATAAATTTGCATTTTTTTCCCCTTGTAATCTATCTTCAAACTTTTAAACTCGACAATTTTTTTTTCTAGAAAATGAGATTTTTTTTTTTTTTTTTTGAATTTTGAATTTTGAGGGTATTGGCCCTAATATCAAGTCAAGTCGAGTAGGCTTTTATTGTCACTTCAACCATATACAGTTAGTACACAGTGAAACGAAAGGACGTTCCTCCAGGACCAAGATGCTACATGCAGCATTTATTTACAACATAAGTTAACAGAAAGCTAACTAAGAAGCCTAATTAGCTGGCTAGCTGGGACAAGACAGATTGACATTTAAGTAAACAGGGAACTATCTACGTTTTTATGCAAAAAAAAATACGCCGTCGTACATAGGCTACCTGACTACACTACACATCGTTGTATGTGCTACACCAAGTCCTTCCTCTGCTCTTAGACAGACAGACAGACAGATAGATAGATAGATATTAGTGTTGGGAAGTTTGAATCATTTTAGTGTCTTGGTTCTTTGAATCTCGTTCATCAAAATGAATTAATCTTTTTTTGAGTCATTTAGTTCATTTTGTTCTTTTGTTCAGAAATAAAATAAAATGTTACATTTTCAATAAACAGATCCCCAACACATCTACATACACAAATTTTGGCTGTAGTTCCAGTAATGAAAATATTACAATGCAGCTAAGGACATATTATGATAAACAGAATGAGCATC
Source organism: Clarias laeviceps (assembly GCA_030014305.1). Taxonomy (NCBI): domain Eukaryota; kingdom Metazoa; phylum Chordata; class Actinopteri; order Siluriformes; family Clariidae; genus Clarias; species Clarias laeviceps. The sequence goes on along the minus strand of JAQMYJ010000021.1, from coordinate 13,717,552 downwards.
TCACCTCTCATATCTTCTGGTTCGAATCACTCGTTCTTTTGAATCTATTGCACTGCATAGCGTCTATGGGAGTCACGTGACAAAAGAACGAATGACTAGGAGTAGAAGACTCATTGAGAAGAACCGTTCAATTCTGTTTATTTTCAGGTACTGATGTTAGGATGTTGCTAAAGTTCCAGTTTGTCCCAACAGTGTTAAGTTTAGGGCTATGGGTCTTCAGCTGAAACTTTCTCTTCAAATCTTGTCTTAATATAGCTTAACAAGTCTAGTTCCAGTAAAGGGGAATTATAAGTCTATAGCATACAAAGACATTACTTGTACATGGTAATGGCCACAGTTTTAGGTAATGCCCTAATATGGATGTGCTGGTCTGGTGTCCAAATACTTTTGCTGGCATAGCGATAAGATGGGAAATATTGTCTAATCAGGCAAAGTTGATCTAGCTGGCCCATCTGGTGGTTCGTTATGCGATGATGAATGAAATATGGGGCGAAACCTAGAACAGTAAAATCCAAAACATAAGAAGAATTCAAGTCAAAAACCAGAACTTTCGATTATACATAACACAGTAATGAGAGAAAAAGCTTCTTTATTTTTCTATATAATCCCTGCTACACTAATGCACTTATCCCAGTGTTTCACTAGCGCTTGGATACCATCAAGATAGAAAGTTTTCTCAGTATGCCGGAGCCATGATCGGACTCCCAGTAACTCCCTTAATGTAATGTGCGAGTGATATTGGTAAATGATTGTGTGTACAGTTCCCACAGACAGATGTGTCTCTTCCAGAAGTTGGTGCCAAGTTATTCGTCGATTTTCAAGGATCTCGCTAAATGTTAGGATTTGTTTGCCTTTTTTTGTGAAGTCTGTGCTTGCCACTGCAACTGCCCTTGACCTATCCTCCTAAGAGCATACTTCACCATCAGCGATGGATGGCTCTCAGCAGTGGATGCACTTGAGTTCAGAATCCTCGCTGTGACCAGAAAATTGAATGAGCCAATGCTTAGAGCAGGGATCATATCTTTTAGAATCATGTAACTTTGAGTGGTTTTCCATAGCCAATGCAACTGGCCAGCCCAAACTCAGGCTAATGGAATGCGGGGGGGAAAAAAAGGACAGATGAGAAATTTACGTGGCATTATTATTGTGGCGACACTAAGCATTAGGTGGCACAGGCTCAGTGAGAGTCATCCCTTCCTCTCACTCCCCCACAATGAATCCTACTAATTATCTCATTCATCAGACTTTCACCACTGATGTAATGATCAGACGTTTAGAGGATCATTTCAGTATTAATTTACTCCAAAGCAGCAGAGAATTTCATGGCAGCAAAGAATAACCATGTTGAAGCTTTTACCCTGAACACCACTCTACTCCAGTCCACTCCACTCTGGCCAACATGGTTCCAGCTCCATGTCAGTATATTCCCTATTAGGGGTTCAGGTCACTCCTCATCACAGTCATCTCCAAATATCTACTTGAAATGGAATTCCCTTGGTTAAAAATCTACAATTCACAAATCTCTTGGAGGTCACACAGTGGTCAGCTCACGTCTATGCTCACGGTCTAAAATTCCCACTTCCATCCTCATTTCACTGTCCGTTAAAAGCCTGAAATACTGTCCCAAAGGGGACTAAGTTATAGGACTAAGTTAAAGTACTCAGTATTAAGGTAGTTGACGTCCAGGAGAAAGCTAAGGCTTTGTGTGTTGACGTTACCAATTATTCTCGATTGAACAAGATTAGCTCATCATTCTGGTCATCCAGTACCATGGCATTTTTGATAGTACTATGATACTGATTTGCTGATAAAGTACATGTAATGCAGGACTAGTCCAAAGTTTGGACATACCTCCTAATTCAATGCTTTTTGTTTTTTGCTTAGTGACTTATTTTCTACATACTAGAACAAAACTGGAAACTATGAAATAACACATATGGAATCATGAAATTAAGTAACAACAAAAACAGTCAATTGTTATTTTAAGGACAGTTATTCTGGAACAGTTCTTGCAAGAACACTATTGTCAAGTGCATTTGCGAAACCCATGAAGCTCTCTCTCTCTCTCTCTCTCTCTCTCTCTCTGTCTATTTGTGACTCTATTATTTCCCTTCTCTGTATTATCCACTTCCTTAACACTTCTCAGTAACACCTCCTTTTATTTAAAGAACTTTTAAGACTTTGCAAGCTTCATTATTGACGCCAATAACATAAAAGGCATAATGTTAAAAAGGCTGTCACTATGATTTGTGTTGAGAAAAATACATGTACAAAAATACAAAATAAATGTGATTGTAATATAATTTTATTTTTTTACCAATTTTATTTCATTTGTATAGCACTTTTAAAAATGGACATTGTCACAAGTTTTAGAATTGTTAAATCTGAAACCCTGGATTAGACTGCAGAGCGTCTACACTTCTTCTTTGTCTTTCGGCTGTTCCCTTTCAGGGGTCGCCACAGCGAATCATCTGCATCCTCTTCTCTCACATCAACTAACTTCATGTCCTCTCTCACGGCATCCATAAATCTCCTCTTTGGTCTTTCTCTAGACCTCCTGCCTGGAAGTTCCAACCTCAGCATCCTTCTACCGATATATTCACCATCTCTCCTCTGAAGATGTCCAATCTGGCCTCTCTGACTTTATCTCCAAAACATCTAACATGGGTTGTCCCTCTGATGAACTCATTCTTGATTCGTTCCATCCTTGTCACTCCCAAAGAGAAACTCAACATCTTTAGCTCTGCTACCTCCAGCTCTGCCTCCTGTCTTTTCTTCAGTGTCACTGTCTCTAAGCTATAGAGTATCGCTGGTCTCACCACTGTCCTGTACACCTTTCCTTTCACTCTCGCTGATACTCTTATTGCATAACACACTTTTCTCCACCCATTCCAACCTGCCTGTACCCGCCTCTTCACCTCCTTTCCACACTCTCCGTTTCTCTGGACCGTTGACCCTAAGTACTTAAAGTCCTGCACCCACTTTACAAGTCTTGCACCAGAGTGTACCTTACAATAATAATCATGAACAATCATTTGCACAATCATTTGCACAATTTGCACAAACCATTGCAGCCTTGCACACACACTGCAGGCTTTCTCTCTTTATATATAAACAAGACTTGCATAATTTGCACATTACGTCTGTTTTTACAGTGTTTATATTTTGATATTCATTTCATACTTTTGCATATTTTTCATATTCTGCCTTAATTCTATGTTGATATACAGTATATATATATATTTATATATACCAATTTTTTTTGTATACCCATATTTATTTATTTTTAATTTTTATTCTATTTTATGCATCCATTAGGGGGACAGCAAATGAAGAATTTCATTGTACAGTCGGGAACATGTTTTTTTTTACTGTGTATATGACAATAAAACTTGAAACTTGAAATAGAGACGTGGCACGGTGGCTGAGTGGTTAGCACTGTCACCTTGCACCCTCAGGTCCTGGATTTGATTCCTGGGTCTGTGTGCATGGAGTTTGCATGTTCTCCCCGTGCTTGGTGGGTTTCCTCCGGGTTCTCCGGTTTCCTCTGACAGTCCAAAGACTTGCAGATTATGCTGACTGGCATTCCCAAATTGTGCGAATGTGTATGTGAATGTTGACTGGAGGTCCTACCATGGTCATATAAGATGGGAGTAAATACAATGGTCCCTAGTTGGACTACAGAGGTTTCTAGATGTATGGATGGATGGATGGAACAGAGACTTGAGTGCTAATTGTTCTTAGCAATTGCTGTCCTAAGGCTATACAAGGAAAAACATCCACAGCCGTCCTTATGCTTTCTATCTGCCACACAGCAATTTTGTGGTGATTTTTTAATATTTAAAGAACCTTTGGCTAGCCTTTACTTTACTTTACAGTATGTCAGACTCTGCTATGATGGGGGCAGGGACAATATGCCCACATGGACAACTTTACAGCGATGTATGTTTTGTTCTGTACTTTTTATGCAAATGAGATGCCCTTGTATTTGTGGTGTTACTGTCACTATCACACAACACTGTAGCTATTGTTAGTGACTTCTTCTGCTATTGCGCATTTTGCTCGACCTGGGTCGATGTCTGTGGTATACTCCCAACTGCATTGTCTGGCCGTGCTAGTCTGACTTTGAGAAATTCGATTTAGTATGATATCAGTGTGACTAACATGTTCACATTTATTTTAAAATATTGATTTTATAGTCGGACTAAAACAACGTTATTTAAACATACTGAGTGCCAAAAAATCAATAGGATTCTTTCCATTGTACCTAATCAGCAAATGGCCATATACCTCCAAATCCCAGCTGAAATTTAAAAAGAACGAAATGACATTTTGAAAAAAATCAATGTGATTGATTTTTAAGTAGGGGAGCAATGGTTCAATTCCCGCCTCAGGTCTTTGTGCGCAGAGTTTTCATGTTCTCCCCAGGCTTGGTGGGTTTCCTCCGGGTACTTCGGTTTCGTCCCACAGTGCAAAGCCATGCAGATTAAGTTTTTTTGGAAGTTGGCATTTACCCAAATTACCCGTAGTGTTTGTGTGTGTGCCCTGTAATGGATTGGCACCCTGAAAGGGTGTACCCCACCTTGTGCCCATAGGTTCCAGGCCTCCCATGACCCTGTATAGGATAAATGGTATAGAAAATTATTGAATGTATTATTTGAAATAATCAAAATCGATGAAATGCAAGGTTCTACATTAGAGGGTTAATGTACAATGTAAATGTATATTTAATAAATGTAATTGAAATATACAACAGGTCAAGTCTCATGTAAGGTTTAAACTTGCAATTTGAATAAAACCATACACCACAGGAACCCATTTGTATCTTCTTTATTTTGTTACTGAGGACGTGGAGCAAATTTGTTATGGGTGACCATAAATACCATAGCAATATGGTGGGAATAATACTTGTAGATCATGTTTTTTTTTTTGTTTTTTTTTAACACACAATTATACCAATTCAAAACATTTTCAAAACATCTTATCTAAAGTCCAGTTTTAAACCATAAAATACTTCTTGCGTCAATAATGTACCCAAGTCCTTAGCACAAAATTAGAAAGATTTTCTTTTCCAAAATATTCCAAAAAGGCATGTTCATGATCCTTATAACATGTAACAATACATTTGGGAACCAATTACCATTAACACAACAATGTTAACTGGAGCAAAAATATAGGGTTGTAGGTCATAAAGCCATCCATGTAACAAATATTTGCTATTTACAGTACATACAGTATGTATTATGGATGAGATTTTTTCATGACATTTTATCATTCTGTTTTGAACACAACCAGAAAGTGAGGTTTTAAATGACTCTACAAGTAATCCAAGTATTTTGTATGTATATAGTTTTATTTTTAACATAATTGATATTGACCCCATGACATATTAACAAATTATGTATGCAAAGATGTTCATTCATTTAAACTGTTACTGTATATTGGTAGCTTTATGCAGTCCCAGGTTATTTGATCAATAATGAAATCAGTATTTTTTATGCACACACACACACACACACACACACATGCACACACGTGTATATATACAGTATATATACATGTGTGTATGTTTAAAACTAGGAATTATGTCAGATAAAAATGCAATAACAGTGTTTGTAATGGTACCGAACAAAAATAAACTAGCTAGTAAACATGGAGGTTTCTGGCTTGCTGCCGAGGACGACCCCATGTGGTCTGCTTGGGATGCATGTAATGACTGGGGACGATTCTGGGCCGGGGTGTCGTGAGTGGCAGAGCAGCTTCATCGTTGCGATGCATTGAAAGTCAGCCTTCGATCCAATATTTTGTCCGGGAGCCGAGGTCGCGCGGGCGGCCCTCCTTGGGGCCATTCTGAACCTGACCGCAACCCTTGCCCAGGCCTGAACCTAACCGTAAAACCTTCCCCAGCCCCTAAACCTAATTGCCCATGACCATGAAGATAGTCTTGGGAATTGACTGATCCAGGCAGTTATTATTTTTATTTTTATTATTATTATTTTATCATATGACTTGTGACTGTGCACTCGCTCAATAGTTTGGGACTGAAATTTCTAACAGTACAAACAGTCCTTCCCATTGCCATCTCAGTTTTTCCTTGCCACCATCACCCTCGGCTTGCTCATCAGGGAAAATCCGATAATACATATTTCATCATATCCTCCAAACTTTTTTCCATAGATTTGTTTGTATTCTGTAAAGCGGTTTTGCGAAAACGGCCCATGTTAAAATTGCTATATACATATATAATTGAATTGTAATGGATGCAGTGCCGAAAATGGAAGGGCTGTGCTAAGTTGTTGTGTGGATCAGATGGTCCGCTGTGGAGATCCAACAACAAAGTAAACTATAGGGATATTATCCAATTAATCTCAAATGATTTGATGTAGATATACTTGCATAACAATTAATCTGATCAATTATTACATACAGTATATTAACCTCCTTCATTAATTATATGAATTTCCACATAAATTGAGGCCTCATCCAAGAGATCAAGCTGTAATAAAGTTTTAAAATGGCTCATATAAGAAACAAAAAGAAGTGAAAAGCTTATAAACTTAAAAACAATGAAATTTACATAAATATTTGGACATTTAGAATAATGACCACTTGTTAGAGGGTAATTAGATTACCCTTTAATGAGCTGTAATGTAACAGTTAGAGCTCTATACTGTGTAATCTTGCTAGATGATGCAAATGTGTTAATAGACCTTGTTAACATTACTTATGGGTTATTAGCTTAACATTTGTTAATATTAATGAATATAATGAGTACTGGTAGTTACTAGCAGTCTAACGTTAACATAAATGTCTTTTTATTAACATTCTTTTTAACAATTTATAATGGAACTTGAGCAATTATTGTACAGCTGTTTTTCAACATTAGCTACTCCTCCAGACATTTCCCTGGAAATGCACCTCCACTGTCATCCACTGTTCCTGAACCTGTCTGTTCCTTAGACTGTAAGGTTTGCCCTTCCCAGTCTTCGGCTAGAGCTCTAGCGTAAACCCGGGACAGGCTTTGTTTAAAGCGAAGCCTCTTGTCCAGCCCCATACAGAAGTACAAAAGTGGATTTACACAGCTATTAAAGTAGGCTATGCACTTAGCTATGGGTAGTCCTACTTTTACTGCTTGGCTTTTGCCCTCCACCATCTTGGCCAAAAGGAGGAAGTGGTAAGGCCCCCAGCACAGGAAGAAGGCACAGACCAAACCAAAAAGAATTTTGAGGGGTTTCGATTTGTGCAGGATACGTGTTCGGCGTATCCCTAAACCAGCTAATACATAGCAGGTTAGGATGATGAGGAAGGGCAACAAAAAGCCACATAAGAAGCGAATGCTGTACAAGGCCAGTTTAGCTCTGTTGTCATCTTCAGTTAATTGCGGCACCTGTGGAATTAAGAAGAACAGGCACGTCAGCGGAAAGACAAAATAGATATTTAACCCAACAAACCGGGGAACATTTTAACGACTTATTTGATTGACAAATTACCCCACAAATTGATAGTAATGTTATGCATTTAGCCTTGACTAGTCTGCTTGTTTGTTTGTCGGTAAATGAAAACGATTGTTGTTGGGTTTGTTTTTACCTCCATGGAGCACTTGGTCAAGTTTTTCTTGCTTATATATACTTGTCGGTACACATAGTATGGTACACTGAAGACGATCGCCGCAATCCAAACCCCAACACTGATGAGTCTAGCTGCACACAGAGTTCGCCGCTGCCTGGTGAAAACTGGTTTCCAAACACAAAGCGCCCGATCCAGACTAATGACAGCCAGGATGAATACACTGCAGAACATATTGGTGTACTTGAAGAATCCATTAAACTTGCACACAAAGATGCCAAAGGGCCAATATTCATAGAAGACTTTCTTAATCAATGAAGTAACACGAGTGAGGCAAAAAATCAAGTCTGCCACGGCCAAGTTGACCAGCCACACATTGGTGACGTTGGCTTTTAGACGGAATCCAGACATCCAGATGACCACAGCGTTTCCTGTGGTCCCGAAAAGGATAGTGATTGTGTAAAAGACAATGGTGATGTTTTCCATAATAGCATCAATGTCCACAGTAGCTTTGTCAGTTTTGCTGGAGACTTCAGAACCAGGAAGAAGGTTAACACTGTTGTTAGAAGCCATTCTGCTGCTGCTGCTGCAAAAAAAAAAAAAAAAAAAGAATGCCATGTGCTGTATCACTACTGTAATTATCAGTTGTGCAACAACAAATTTATTATCAATCCTCTCCATTCAGGTAGTGCTAATCAATAACTTCGTGTTATTGAAACATAAATAAATGCTAATAAACATGCACCATATGAACACTTACACCATAACACCCACACACACACTTTTTTTTTTTCCTTTCACATGACACAAATTCCACTTCCCCAAAGACTGACAGTGCCTTACTCAATGCCTGTTTTCATGAATGTTAGAAGAAGTCGAAGAAGAAGAAGAAGAAGAAGAAGGAAAAAAAAAGGAGGAAATGATTTGGGGGAAATAGTTTTATTTTAGCATCTAACCCTTTCACCCTCACGAAATACAGGACTGGAAAAAATAACTCATTTAGAACTTATCTGTAAAATCATATTTAAAATTAATTGGATTTCAGCTCAAGGTAAGTTCTGCTAAGGAATGCCCAGATATCATGTGAGCCATAATGAAATTAAAATCCTAAATGAAATTACAAACATTTTAAACAATAAAGAGAGTGAAATATGTGAACCTCAAATTAGTAATATTAATACACATTAACCTCATTAACCACATGAACCTCATCACCAGGCCAATGAAATAACATTAATTATCAATTATATACCATATAATATACCATCTGCAACCAAAGCTCAGACCCTCAAACTCCCCAGATACCAGTCTTCAAATTCAAATTCTAATTTTATTTGTCACATACACAGTCATACACAGTACGATATGCAGTGAAATGCTTGTACGACCGCAAGTGACCTTAAAGAGAAAATAATAGTCTGATAAAGCACCCATGGAGTCAAGTCAAACAAATCTGATCCAAGTCAAGTCAATGGACTTGACTTGTTTGACTTGATGGAGTCGAGTCAAACAAATCTGATCCACAGTGGCTTCACCCCAACCAACAACACCCAAAGGATTCACTGTCAAGGTCTTGGTACCAGTGCACTATCAAAGGTCCTGTAGAGTCATGACCCAATGGGCCAGAGTTGCCCTGGTGGCACAAAGGGAACCCAAACCCTAGCTGGGTTTAATGTTAATGTTTTTAATAGAAGAATAAACTTCTATTGTTGCACTTGCTGTTGATATCACATTTGCTAAACCTAGCCTGTTTTTTTTAAATTTTATTTTATTATTATTTATTATTACTACCCTCAGCCCTAAGGGTACAATGATTCTGCTAGATGATCCTTTTTTTTTTTCCAGAACAGTTACTTTTTCCATAACTTCTTATCCCAATGGCAGCATAGAAAAAAAGGAGCCCGTTGTCATTGGTTTGTTTTACTGCCTTTAATTTAATTTTGGCACTTTTTGAAATTTGATACAAACTATATAAAACATACAACAACAGTGTGGATTCTAGCTATTTCCATATGTTTAATAAAATGTAAGATATTATTTACTGGTAATTGAGTATCACAGTAAGAAAAGTAAATGATCCTAGACACGGTTTTTAGATTAGATCTTCAGATTAAATTTATTATAAGTAAAAATATACATCTTTTTTATATACAATGTGGGAAATAAGTATTTGATCCCCTACAGATTTTCTACGTTTGCCCACTTACAAAGAAATGAAGGGTCTATAATTTTTA
>JAQMYJ010000021.1:13690020-13704262 GCA_030014305.1 Clarias laeviceps | reverse complement strand
AATAAGGCTGTGACATAACAAAATGTGGAAAAAGTGATGCGCTGTGAATACTTTCCGGATGCACTGTACTGTATATACAGGTGGGAACGAATCTGTACATAAGGTGCACCAGCAAGCTGAAATAGTAATAGAGAGAATGAGATGAATTAAGAAAGTGACCATAGTGCAGTGAAGACAGAATTTATATGAGCTATTTATAGTGTTGTCAGGGAAGGCGATCCCTCTCCTGACACAGTGCAGAGTTATTGTAAAGTCTAATTGCAGTTGGCAGAATTAGCGTTCTTTGTCACAGCGGAGCTGAAGCATGTACTTACCGGACGTGCTCTGCTGTTTAGCTACAGTAGTTGAGAAGGGAGATGAGAGGTGTTGACCATGACGGTTAACAGTTTGTGTAGCATCCTTCTATCTACTACCAACTCCAAACACTCCAGGGGAGAGTTTTAATTACATTAATATGTATATATATATAGTCCAGGTTTGACTTGAACCATGCATACACATATGAGAGGCATTCAAGTCAAACTGGACTGTTCTTAACCCAATTCCACTAATTTCTCCAATCTCCTGAGTTGTTTTCTTTGCATGATGCAGGCCCTTTTTACAACTCTTCATGCAAGTAAGAGAAAGAGTACACAGAGCCTATTTAGCATGAAAAGCTTTGGCACTTTTACTCACCGTGGCTGGCAGCAGATTAACTGCCGTCATCTTTTTGACATTCGCTCTCTATAAAAGGGCCACTGAAAGTCAGTCCAGTGAGGTGCCAGTCTCACGGACCTCAACTTTTTTTTTTTTTTAGACTCGAAGCACTCTGCAATGACTCTGGAATAAACTGGCAAGAAATAAACAGCCCCAAACCTCGACCGCCTTCTTGAATTGAATACTTCACCTTCTGTCTCGTCAAGCTTGACTTACAGACCCACCTTGCCTGATTGCGGCTATCTTCAACATCAACGAGACTGCACTTGATATTCCAGCCATTACCCTCCTTTCTTTGCCACAGAATGAATGCCTGTGTTTTTATTTTTGTTCACTTATAATATGATAAAGAGCATGTTTTCATGTTTGACATTGACCCAGGAGCTCATCCCAGGGAGAAGTTTCTCAGTCACCTGCTGCAGATACGAATTCAGCAGCAGATGCTCCTGGAGCAGTTAACGCAATTGCTGAACTCTCCCAGCTCAAGAAACATGGAGGAAAGTTCCACTTCCTTATCCCCACAGGAACGGCCAGCCCTTTTTAAGTACGAAGATCCAGAGCCCTGATCTGGATCAGAGCCCTCATCAACCGGCTGATCAAAGCCCGAATCATATCTATGGTAGACTTGACTAAAGGATCCTCTTATGGTGGAGGCCAGGAAGAAAACTCAATTCAGTATTGAACAGGGCCATTGGCAGTACTAGTACATGGATACATGGAGCCCCAGCCACCTTCCAGCAGCTTATGGACATCGTACTCCCCACCACCATCCATATGCTGCAGCCTATATAGGTGATGTGGTCATTCACTCGCACAGTTGGGAGAACATTGCTACCATCTTTTGCAGGGTGCTCAAAGAACTCAGGAAAGCCAGCCTAACAGTGAACTCAAAAAAAGTGCAATCTGGGGCTGACTGAGGGACAGTACCTGGGGTATCAAAATGGCTGTAGGTTGCTAAAGCACCAAGATAAGAAAGTCAATGCTATCCGCACCTACTCACAGCCTACATAAAAAAACAGGTAAGTGTTTTTTTTTTTTTTTTTGCCCATCATCTTCTCCGAGGCAGCTCCCCTTTCGAACCTGCCGAGGAAGGAACAGAACGAAAAGGTGCAGTTGACAGCAGAGGTGGAAAAGGCATTCCAACAGTTGATCCTTACCAGTTCCCCCATTCTCTATAACCCTTACTTCGACTGTTCCCTTCCTGGTGATTCAGATGCACAGTACACAGATGCTTCAGAAACCAAGCTTGGAGCTGTCCTCTCCCAGGAATTTGACGGTGAAGAACATCCAGTCCTGTTTGTGAGTAGGGAACTAACACCAGCAGAACAACATGCTATAGCATGCAAGGCCCATGTGCTGTAGAGGAGCTAAAATGCTACTTGGTGGGTCTGCACTTCATGTTGGTCACCAACCACATTCCCCTTCAGTGAGGGCTAAAGACAGTAACCCTTCCATCACCCGCTGGTTCCTCTTACTGCCGGACTACTTTACAGAGCACATGCCCTCTTTTTGTCTACCACCTCCTCGGCTCGTTCACCTTCAATCTCGTCTGGCTCACCTCACCTGACCACGGCTATCTTTGATGTCCACAAGACTGCACCTGCTATTCCGGCCCTCAGTTCTCCTTCTTCGCAACTGAATGAATGTGTGTGGTTTTCGTTTCAGATCACTTAACGAAAGAACACATTTTTCCTACCTCTCCTGACTCCCGTATAGGATACATATAATAACTACAAATAATAAATGACACTTTCCAGTGGTTATATACAAAATTTTTATTTAATAGCGTCCCAGTGCTTTCCCAAAGACACAATATATAGTGTACTGTCTCCACATAATAAAAGAAGAAAATTGTAAATGTAAATTCTTATCAAAATATATCTTATTTTGAGATAAGGATTGATTCTAAGCAAAGTAATCATTCAAGGGTAGTTCAAGTCAAACTGGGATTTGTGATTAAATTTATCATGAATGAAGACATAAAACAGATTGACATTGACATAAGAGCCCACTGCAGTTGTTCCCGTGAACATTGAGCCAGTGGAAAGCCTGATCTTGATAATCGACAGATAACTTGTAGCCAACTTGTGGAAGAGCCGCATCTGTCTGTGTGAACTGTACAAACAATCATTCACGGACACCACTTACACATTATAGGAACTTGTCTGGGGCTTCTTGCCACATCCCTTGTACAGTTCCCCATGCAATCGAAGTCATTTACACACTTTTGGGCAAAAGAAAAAAAAGCGTTCCTGGGAGGGCAGGGCAAAATTGTTTCACTTGTGAAGCAGGCTGTCTGATCATGGCTTTCTACCTTAATGGTATCCAAGCACTAGTGAAACGCTGGGATAAGTGCATTAGTGAAGTATTCAACAAATTGTAGTGGGAAAGATATGATTGCGAGGAGTTAAATTAACCAAATACAACATAAACCTACAGTATGGTTCAGCGGTGACACAAATCAATAGACCTTTCCACCAAATACTCTCTAATTTTCTAATATTGTAAGAAAAGAACAACAGGAAAATAAGATTAAAATAATAATGTAATGCGTAAATTATTATAATAAAATGCAATATAACATCAATGTAATGATATCATTCAGCCTGGACAAATCTTTGCCAGACTCTTGAGGTGTGCCCGTCCTAGAATTCTTAAAAAGTCTTCTTCAGTTCATTTTATTTTAGACAGGCTTGTCCATGGCACATGGTAATCAAGGTAAGAAATGAAATAGGTTCAATTAAGAGTTATATTGGAAATATTGCTGTCTACCGTAATTTAATTAATTAGTTAACATGAATAAACCATGAAAGTCAACATTGTGACCATGTGACCAACCCATATGAATCAAACATTTTCTTTTTTCTTATAATGAACCAAATATGCTAAAGAATCAACATTCACACTGATCAGTATTTATCCCATATGGAAGTAAAATGAAGTCCACAATGGCAAGTATGAACAGCACCGTTTAGGCTGTTACCAGGTAAGAAACCATTCTCTCAGATGTGTACTTTCCAGTCATCTTGACTCTTGCAACGCTAATCTAACTCCACTGTCATCTGTTGTTCCTGAACCTAGACGTTCCTTAGACCGTAAGGTTTGCCCCTCCCAGTCTTCAGCTAGAGCTCTAGCCAAAATCCGAGACAGGCTTTGTTTGAATCGCAGACTCTTGTCCAGCCCCATACAGAAGTACAAAAGAGGATTAACACAGCTGCTGAAGTAGGCTATACCACTAGCAATGGGCAGACCCACTTTTACTGCTTGGCTCTTGCTGTCCACCATCTTGGCCAAAAGGAGGAAGTGGTAAGGTCCCCAGCACAGGAAGAAAGCACAGACCAAACTAACTAGAATCCGAAGGAGTCGTGTTTTGCTCATGATAAGTGTGTTATGTATCCTTAAACCAGCTAATATATAGCAGGCTAGAATGATGAGGAAGGGCAACAAAAAGCCACATAAGAAGCGAATGCTGTACAAGGCCAGTTTAGTTCTGTTGTCTATTTCAGACAATTCAGTGACCTGTGGAATTAAGTAAAAATAGATCAGTCAGAGTAAAGATATAATTATATAAAAAAAAATGACTATCCTTAAAGGCAGGCATTTTAATGATGGATAATGCATTTTAATTCAAGGCCTTCTTTGATTTGTTAACAACCTAAAGAACGAGAATAAAAATAGCCATTTCCCCAATAATGCTGTTTGCCATAAAATTTTAAAATACTGATTTATTTTACCTCTGTGGAGCACTTGCTGAAGTTGTTCTTGCCTATAGATATTTGTCGATACATATAATATGGTACACTAAAGATGACCGCCACAATCCAAACCCCAACACTGATGAGTCTAGCTGCATACAGTGTTCGACGCTTCCTGGTGAACACTGGTTTCCAAACGCAAAGCACCCGATCCAGACTAATGACAGCCAGGATGAATACACCGCAGAACATATTGGTGTACTTGAAGAATCCATTAAACTTGCACACAAAGATGCCAAAGGGCCAATATTCATAGAAGACTTTCCCAATCAATGAAGTAACACGAGTGAGGCAAAAAATCAAGTCTGCCACAGCCAAGTTGACCAGCCACACATTGATGACACTGGCTTTTAGACGGAATCCAGACATCCAGATGACCACAGCGTTCCCAGGGATGCCAAAAACGATAGTGATTGTGTAAAGGACAATAGTGATGTTTTTCATAAGAGGATCAATATCCACTGTCGCTTTGTCATTGTTGCTGGAGACTTCAGTACCAGGAAGGAGGTTAACACTGTTGTTAGAAGCCATTCTGCTGCTGCTGCAAAAAAGAATGCCATATTCTATATCACTATTGTAATTATCAGCATTAAAACTGTTCTTTTTCCCCTGAAATCCTTTGTTCCCATTAGCTTAACAATCATCTTCATTTTATTCCTGCCAGCAAATATTTAGGTAGTGCTATTCAGGCACTGTATGTAAATATAATATGTAATATACTGTATTGGATGTATTGGATTTCGCGATGACATAAAACAGATATTGTAACAGTCAGTCTTCTAAAGTTGCACTTGCTGTTTATTTCAGGTTTTCTGAGCCTGAAAGCAATTACGCAAGCTATGATTTCAGATGCATTAACTAATACTAATGAGAATATTAGATTGTTTCCAATGTTGACATTAAGCACAAGTATGGTGATAAGTTATGGTGATAACTTTAGTAAAACATAAGCGCAGATATTGCCCAAAAGTTCTTACCTGTAAGTATTATCGGTGTATCTTTATGCTGATGACTTTTTTGTATGGTGCATTCACAACAGCTAAACAACGACTAAGTTTACATAGCTTAGTAATTAATGTTATAGCTGTAAACAGACAGATAAACAAACAAAAAAACAAACAAACTGACTTTTTGGTCAAGACTTGAAAATGTATGCTCGGGTTAGATTCAATGGTAATCCATTTTTATTACATCCTCTTCATTATCTTTTATGATCTTACTGTTATAGTCAGTGAAATATGACGGAAGAATGAGTCGTGGTTTTTGTTTTCAGCTCCTCCCCTCTTGTGGGTCTTTCTGCCTTCAGTCAGAGAGAGGATTCTCTTTTGGGTTGAGAGCAGGGGACTGACTTGAGCAGTGAGAAATAGCTCATTTCTTTGCCTTAGATAGCTTTCACTATATGTTTTGGGTCATCTGAAATATAAGGTGTATGGCAGACAAGAGAGAGGCAAGAGCTAAGATGTACGGTATTGGTTCAATCCACCGTTTCAAAAAATCAATGTTGACAAAGTGTTGACGCTTGATGAGGCCGTCTGTCTCAGGGTGGTATACTAAGGGCGCGGATGTGCTTTATCTGGAACAGCCGACACACATCATAGTCAGGATCTCCTTTGGAAGTCCAAAGCCGCTGAAAAGCTGGAACAACTCTCTGGTGATGTTTTTTGATGTTGCTTTTTGCAGCGGCAAGGCCTTAGGATAACGTGTCACTGTCTGAAGTCTCGACAAACCACGGGCTTCTGTGTAGACTCGGCTTTTTGCCACCGGGTTGTCGAGTAGCATTCTTTCGCCGCAGTTGGCTCTTTGATATATCTTTTGAATGATACCAGCTTTTAACTTGTATTTATCCCTGTGTCTTCGACTGCAATGTGCACATTCTGCAGTGGTGTAGCAGGTTGGAAAGTGCATTAAAAGTGTTTTATATTCTCTGGTTAAGGTGGTAGCGGTGGTGCCTAGGGTGTGGGCTCAGGTGCAGGTAGAGTCCTCAGAGTCACGCCTGAGAAAGCCAAGCATATGAGGCCTGCGTCGCGGAACAGGAAGCATGTTGGAGGCAGAGGCGGCAGGGCACA
This sequence comes from Clarias laeviceps, assembly GCA_030014305.1. Taxonomy (NCBI): domain Eukaryota; kingdom Metazoa; phylum Chordata; class Actinopteri; order Siluriformes; family Clariidae; genus Clarias; species Clarias laeviceps. Next base: position 13,697,745 of record JAQMYJ010000021.1, on the reverse strand, counting down.
CACAAAAGCAAGTGGCAGGCAGCTTCCTTCTTGGCGTAGTTGAGTTCATAGGGGTCTGGTAAAACAAGGAATGAGTATGAAATGAGCTTTCGGGAAGGATCATCAAGGTGTAAAATACAATGGCCTTTTTGAGATGATAAGATTTAAAAATGTACTTCGTGCTCAGGCTAATTTCTTACCCTTTCTTGCCATTTTATTTATTTTTACACCTTTTTCTCATGCTCTTCTGTTTTCTGCCTTACTGCATTGTCAGATAACTGAAATTAGACAAAAAAAAATCACCTACCTCCTAAACTGGATCCAATTGTAGTTGTAACTGGAAGTTTTTATATACTCACCATGAACCTTCAGTTATTTTGCACTTATGTACAATTGTTTAAACCAGGGGTTGCCGACCCTAGTCCTCGAGTGCTGCTGCCTGGCATGTTTTTTTAGTTATTCCTGCACCCCTCAATGCTGATTACCTGGATCAGGTGTATTCAGTCAAACGTTAAGGAATTTTAACCATTGAAAAACACTCCTTGAATTTAACGTATAATTAATGTAACATAAATAATGTTTTTCTCCAAACAAAATATCTGCTATGTGGGTCCTTAAAAATATAAAGAGTGGAAAATCAGGAATTGGCACATTACACTGTTGTGTGCCTAGGCTTAATGTATTCTTACCCTTTCTTCTTATTTGCATCTGTGGTGTTATTTTTAACACTTTCCATTTCCCTAGCAGTTAGTATATGACTAGTATACATATATGAAAGGGTAAATGAATGCCTTTCCATTTTATTTTATTCCACTGAAAGTGATAATTTTGGGGCAAAATGCCCGAACTATTCATGTATTGCATTTTGTTTGAATTATGGTGTAAAATGTAGAGAATGTGAGTTTGTGGTTTTTCAGTTATATTGCATCTGACTGTGCAACTTGATTGTATTCCAGCATTCTTCACTTCCATGGTCGTCAACCCACTGATCCCGAGAAACTGGTGGATCTTTAAGACTTTCCCTCTACCTTCCAAAAAATAATAGAAAAATAAATACTAACGTACAAAAATTCTTGTCTGATGTTCAGTTTTATAAGCACCTCAATTTACATCCAGCTATTGTATTTTCTTAGGGTAGAAGGTGCTGCAATAAAGTGACTTATATACACTGACATTAGAGGGTGATAGCTGATAGCCTGTAACATAGTTAACAGTTAGCTAGCATGGTGAAGGCTCCCTGAAGGAAGGTGTAAATGTCCATCCACTTTGGATCCAGAGTACAAGAGCTGCCTTACTGACAGACAGCCTCAGACTGGCTGTGGCAGGCAGTCTGACCAACACAGTGACTTAAACAGTGACTGCAACATTTTGGCATCCTGATGGCATTGTGAACAGTGATGCTGCATAAGATGGGATTTAGAACTGCACTTTAGAACAGCCCTGGTTAGGAATTTTGTTAGCACACATCATTACTTTTTAAAATGCCTGTGGTAGCTAAGTGTAGCAAATTGTATGAAGCTATAGGTGGCATAGGCATAACTAGTAACAATGGGATCATATGATCTGTACATTGCGAGTTAATTTTTTTAGGGACGAAGCACTATGACATCAGCCATATTGTTTTTCTAAGGATTGTTATTTTTTTCCCACCATTCGGAGCCTTTCGTGGCTCTTAACATGCTCCAAAACTCATAAAAATTGGCAGAATTTGGTTGGAATCTGCTGCCATTAGGAGGCCTGAGAGTGTGGGCCCTGGGTGTGGCACGGGGCCCTCACAGGAGACTTTTCTGCATAGCTCATACACACTTGCACGTATGCACACGAAACCTGCTATACATTCAGAGCTCATTGAGCTAAATAACTTTTGCATTGCATGTCATGAGCTCTACTCAACAGGAGGTCAGTTAGGGTGGAGCCAAGGGACACGCAACCAACCTACGGATCTGGCTCATGGACAATGGCAGGGCCAGTCTGACATGGGTTGACAATGCGGGCGTTGGTGTATGGGCCAATGAACCTTGGTGAGAGATTCTTGGATGTTGTTTTGAATGGGAGGTCGCAAGCAGAGAGCCTGACCCTTTGGCCGATGTGGTACCTGGGGGCGGATAATGATGGCGGTTAGCTTCACGCTGGAAGGTACTAACCGAGTGTTGTAATTGGGTATGAGCACATTGCTATGTCCTTCTGCTGCGGCGAACAAAGGCTTGAGCTGAGGTGAACGCAGCTTCTTCCCTCTGGGTGGGGAACAGTGGTGGTTGGTAGCCGAGACCACACTGGAAAGGGGACATTCCAGTGGAGGAAGTGGGAAGCAAGTTATGAGCATACTCGATCCAAGGGAGAAATCGGCTCCAAGAAGTTGTATCGTGAGATGCCATGCACCTCGGTGACTTTACAAGTTCCTGGTTGATCTACTCAGTTTGGCCATTGCTTTGAGGGTAAAAACCAGACGAGAAACTAGGTGTGGCCCCGATAAGACCACAGAAGGCCTTCCAAAATTGTGCCCAGTCCAAAACTTAGGGGAGTAGACATGCTGGTACAAAGAGTAACCCAGGTGGGACATTGTTGGGTGTGTCCTGAGGGGTGGTGGACTGCCGGGAGAGGACATCAAACTTGGCGCTCTTGGAACCAGGGCGATAACCTGGACAGCGTAAACTGAAAGTGTGAGAAGAACAATGACCAGCGTGCTTGACGTGAGTTGAGTCTTTTGGCGGATCTTAACAATTTGAGGTTCTTGTGGTCAGTCCAAAATAAAAATGGGTGTTCCGCCCCCTCCAACCAGTGCCTCCATTCATTGAGGGTGAGCTTGACTGCCAGTAATTCACAGTCTCGTCACAGTTGAGTCGACAGGAAAAGAAGGATGGAGCTTGTTATCCTTGGGTGATCTCTGAGAAAGGATGGCCCAGACTCCTGTCTCAGAAACATCAACCTCCACACCGAACTGAAGGGAGGGGTCTGGGAATGTAAGGATGGGTGCCCTGGTGAATAGGTCCTTGAGTTTAGTGAAAACCGCTGGTGCACTGGTTAAACAAAACGGAACCACTCTTGACTCTTGGGGATTACTTGTGGTCGGGCAGAGGTCGAAGCCAGAGTGTAGAGGAAAGGTCCATAATCCAGGTGATTCGTGATTCCTTGACAAGAGGCGAGGTCGTAAACGAGAAGGCAAGACAAGAAAGAGCGCTGGAATATTGGACATGGTGAGTACACAATAATCTGACGAGGAGGTGTAGTCTGAGTGTGAGTTAAGTAGGGAGGAGTGGTGATTGAGCTGATAGATTGAGCAAAGGTGTGCAGAATGGAGAATGAGGCAGTGGAAAGCAAACAGCGGGGCGGATCATGGAACTGGAGTGTGCAGGTGATCATGGCGGGGCTGTGGCTTGGTGGGTCGTGACACACATCTCTCTTTCATACATACGCACACATCACACACATACTAACACACACATCAGAAATGTTAACACACAGACTCACACCACACACACAAACACACACGGTTAAAAGATTTAAATTATACTTTATAGAAATGAAAAATATTTAGGGCCAAAACTGACATCACCCCATGATGTCACAGTGTGTGAAGTGTGCAAGTTGTGCAGTGGACCTGGGCGGCGATGGCTTTTTTCAGGTCACAACATGCTTAAAAAACACCCGGGTGTCCAGGTGGAAATGGTGCAGGGTGCTTGGGCCCGCTCATTGCTGCTTGCATCTATATTTTTTCTTTGTTGTTTAAAACAGTGATTCTCAAAGTGGGGTCCCCAGACCCAGGAGTCCATTACAAATTAATTTTAATAATCAATTAATAGTTAATAACGTTAACTATTGTTGATGGTATGACCAGTACCATCCAAACAGTCTTTATAACTGACTGATCATGGTCATTAGTAAATTTGTTTTCCTTACAAATTTGACAGTTCAGCACTATCCTTCCAGATTTTAATAATGTCTTAACACAATTCCAGTAATGTCACCAATCTCCTTAGTTGTTTTCTTTCTGGCTAGAGGTCAGAGGACACAGTGATAGTCACTAAGTCACCATGCCTCTCTGGTTGTATAAGTAACAAATATATTCCTTGTTAAATAACCTGATCATAAACTCGGGCTTGTATTTCCTGTTTCTTTGGTAGGTACTACACTTCAGTGTTTGTAAATGATTGATGAACTGTAAGCAATTGTGAATAATAAACTGGAAGAAATTATGTATTTTTAAATATGATGGCGAGTTGTTTATTGTTCTTGAGTGTGCAATGGCACCTTATAGTAGAAAGAATTCCTAATTACCAGAAATATGTTTTTCCTTTTTTTTTTTTTCATTTTCCCACGATTTTCTCCCTAATTTAGTCAAGTCCAATTTCTCCCCATCACTAGGGGGCTTCCACATTAAGGCTACTACTAACACTCAGTCAGGAGGGCCAGAGACTATCACGTGTTTCCTCTGAACCACGTGATGCCAGCCGACCATATCTTTTCAAACTGCTCGCTCATGCACCATTGGGGTGCTATCCGCTCCTTCCGCTTGCGCGAGCTCACAGACACTCTGATTGGCTGTAGAGCCATGATTAATGTGGGAGCACTAAGTACCTCTCATCTGACAGAGCTCGGGCAATCAGCTCTCTCTAGACCTCCGGCTGCGAGAGGTTACAGCATCACCCAGGAATCGAACTCGCGATTGAATCAACACAAAAATTTTGTCTCCTGAGATAGGCTAGGAATAGGAATAGATGGTGGTAGGTTTTTCGCCTGTCAAGCAGAAAGCCCGGGTTTGATTCCCAGCCAGTGCCGAAACCCCAGCCACTCAAGTCAAGTCAAGTAGGCTTTTATTGTCATTCCAACCATATACAGTTCAGTACACAGTGAAACGAAACAACGTTCCTCTAGGACCAAGATGCTACATACGTGCAACAACATAAATTAACAACACAACATAAATTATTAACACACTTTAGTGGAACCAGCTAGCTAACTAAGAGATCTAATTAGCTGACTAGCACAGATATGACAGATTTACATTTTTAAGTTAACCTAAAAGTAACGAGCGACAAACACACAGCGTAACACATTAGAGTACTTTTTTTTTTTTTTTTTTTTGTGATGAGGTATAAGTTGAAGTAGTGGGAAGAGAAACTGTAAACATTTGACATTCCTGAAGTTGATGATTTATAAAATATTGTGTGCAAATAGCAAGTAAAGTAAAATATTGTGCAAATATTGCAATGAGCATTTCAGATAGGTAGGTATGAACAATTGTGAGATGGTTGTAGATCAGAGTGTTTGTGCATGTGTGTGTTTATCAGTTCAGTCCTGATGTTACATAGTCTGGATGTGAGTGGCTGAATGCTTTGGTACCTTTTTGCAGATGGCAGGAGAGTGAAGAGTGAGTGTGAGGGGTGTGTTCGATCAGCCACAATGCTTTGCGGATGCAGCGTGTGGTGTAGATGTCTTTGATAGAGAGGAGAGAGACCCCTATGATCTTCTCAGCTGTCCTCACTATCCGTTGTAGGGTCTTGCAGTCTGATATGGCACAATTCCCAAACCAGACAGTGATGCAGCTGTTCAGGATGCTCTCGATAGTTCCTCTATAGAAGGTGGTGAGGATTGGTGGTGAAAGCTTGGCCTTCCTCAGCCTTCTCAGGAAGAAAAGACATTGTTGAGCATTCTTGTGCAGAAAGCTGGTGTTGAGGGACCAGGTGAGGTTCTCCTCCAGGTGGACACCCATGAATTTTGTGCTCTTGATGATCTCCACAAAAGAGTCGTCGATGCTGAGCGGAAAGTGATCGCTCCGTGTCCTCCTGAAGTCAACAACCATCTCTTTTGTCTTATCGGCGTTCAGAGACAGGTTGTTGTCTTTACACCAGTCCGTTAGCCTCTGCACTTCCTCTCTGTACGCTGACTCGTCGATCTTGCTGATGAGACCCACCACGGTCGTGTTATCAGCAAACTTGATGATATGATTGGAGCTGTGTGTCGCTACACAATCATGAGTCAGCAGTGTGAACAGCAAGGGACTGAGCACACAGCCCTGGGGGGCCCCAGTGCTCAGTGTGGTGGTGCTGGAGGTATAGTTCCTGCACTGCCTGAGGTCTTTCGGTCAGAAAGTCCAGGATCCAGTTACAGAGGGAGGTGTTCAGGCCCAATCGGCTCAGGTTCCCGATCAGTTGCTAGGGGATGATTGTATTGAATGCTGAACTGAAATCTATGTACAGCATTCTGACGTAAGTGTCCTTCTGGATGCAGTGCCGGTTCCAACCCTGTATAAATTGCGTCAGGAAGGGCATCCGGTGTAAAACCTGTGCCAGGTTATGGTGCCGACCAGATGGTCCACTGTGGCGACCCCTTGCCAGGAGCAGCCGAAAGACTAACAACAGATGATTGAATGAGTGAGTGAGTGTATATATATATATATATATATATTCTGTATTCATGCATGCATATTATTTTCGAAGTAAGCAATGCAGCTGTTTAAGTCACTTAAATTTTATTTACAGTTAACAAACAAATGACCCTGAAGATCCCTAAGAGGTAAAAAAAAAGTGAAAATGCAGTAATTTAGACCAACATATGCGTTAACAGTATTTTTAAAGACCCTCAAGGGTTTTTTTGTTTTGTTTTGTTTTCACAGCAGTTGTTCAGGGGATAAAGGGGGATTTGGGATTCAACCTGGTTTTAGAAGCTACTTAGCTTTGTAGTACGAGATAGCAGCAAAACACAATTGGCCAAAGGGACAATACTCATAGAAGACTTTCTCAATAAATCAAAGTAACTTGAGTGCCAAGTTGACCAGCCACACATTGGTGACATTGACCACAGCATTCTTGAACGTTGGTGCTGAAAAGGTTAGTGATTGTGTAAAAAAAAAAAGAATAATAATGATGTGTTCCATAATGGCATCAATGTCCACTGTGGTTTTATCATTACTGCTGAAGACATCAGTATCCAATAAAAGATCAAGAGTGTCTGTAGATATCATTATGCTAAAGAAGGGATACACCATTACATGTTGTAATAAATAATAAATATATCAGCAGTAAATATATTTTTACCCGCAAAAAAAAGTATTGTGTCGATTTAAACCTAACTATAGTTTTTCCCCCTCACACATCATGTTTTATTTCCTTTTATATGGCACAATTTCCACTTCCCCAAACACTGACCGTCCCTTACTCAGTGTCTGTGTCTAAACTAATGTTTGAGAAGGAAAAGGTTTTTAAAATAGCGTTCAACCCTTTCACCTCTAACAAAGTGCAGAACTGGGGAAAAAAAAATGAGTTACAAGATGCATGTTGTACCTCAACTTAAAACTCTACTCCATCCTAAGAAATTTCTCAACATTCATAATAGAGTTTATCTGTACATATGGTAAAATTTGTATTAATGTCTTATGGAATATTCTGATATCATCTACTGTATATTGCAATGAAGTTAAAATTGTTGGGGATGGCTGTTGTTCCATGTAGACCTGAAAGTCTGCTGAACCTACTGTAACCTGAATGTTTTACTGTCTCAATAATTTGAGTGCTCCTTAATGATTGAGTGCTTAGTGTTCATTAAAGTGTTGCTCTTTTAACATTGTTCATTTAAATTTTTCCATCCAAATTATCTTTTTTTCATAGAAGTACTATATGACTGCAAATTGTGATTTGTAGATGCAGTGGCGGTTCTACCCTGAATTGCTCCCCGGGCGAGACTCCCTCCTGGCGCCCCAAGCCACCAAAAAAAAAAAAAAAAAAGACAAAACTTCACATTTTTTACACA
>JAQMYJ010000021.1:13668144-13679138 GCA_030014305.1 Clarias laeviceps | reverse complement strand
GGGTCTGAGGGAATGTGTGTGGGTGTTTTTTTCTGAATGAACGGAATGAGTCAGAGCAAAAGTGTGTGTCATAGTCATACTATAAATGGGAACTCTTACACTACCCTAAACATTAGTTGTGTGATAGATTGGGTGCCTTTCAGAGTCCCTGTTTACTGCTAGAGTGTTGGGAATAGCCATGAAATGTAAGTTTATTTTGTCTCCTCTATACACTTCCGCTATAATTCGATCATGAGACTCTTGTCTTATCATGTGTTCATGTCCATAAAGTGTCATGATAGAATTTGTGTGTGATTAAATCAGTTCTGAAGAGTCTGATACAGCACGGTCCTGCCTAACATCTCTGCTTTATTTATTTCTTTTAAATATTTAATCTGATCTAATTAAATTGGAATTTCCATTGAATTTTGATTGTATTGAGAGAAATGTTTAGTCATGGGATCTTCACACAGTGTTTTGTTTGTCCATTGTGATGAGTGTTTGAGTCGACTTTCACTGCAAAGTGCTTGTGCTTCATTGCCTGAATATTGACCCATCAGCATAATAGCATAATGACTCAGAACCTGATTATTAATGCTCATTTTATGTTCAGAGAAACCACAAGTTCATTCTGAGGTTAAATCTATAAAACATAGCCGACCTGATTTAGAATCAATATCTGTAAAAACAAAAAAAAAATGGTTACCTAGATGTGTTGAAAGTGCTAGTCGCATGTTCATTCATCAAGTGAAAGTATATATATATATATATATATATATATATATATATGCATATTTTCACTAGTTGAATGTGGCTAGCACTTTCTCAGAATTGTGTAGCGAGAGGTGAGAAATCGTTATCACCGGACATCACAGGAAGGGACTTGTGACTTGTTTATTTCCAGTGAAGTAGAGGCAGATTACTTGCATCAAAGGCTACAGGAAGTAACACAGACTAGAATTTATCAGACAATTAGATCTCAACTGCTCTTTAACATGGTATGACATAAGTTTCAAATAGAAAGTGTTTCATGGTTGCAAGTTATCGACGTAATTAGTATCAAGTGGTTTTTATCTTTGCATAAAGAATGCATTAATACAGGTTTCACATAAATGTCGCACCCTAACAGGACCTATTAAACAATTATGCCAGTGACCTGTTAGACAGATTAGTTTCACTTCCACTCAAGGCATGTACTCATCATCCTAAGTTTGACTATGGCTCATTTGTGTTTAATGTTGCTAAAAACTGAACTAGACATCAAACGTGTCTGAAGTTGGCATGAACTGTTCCTGCATGACAGTTTCCTGGATGTTTGGCCTAAGGGCTGTCTGTGGTATGACTTGGGAAGTCGCAATGCCATTGAAGTGCCGTTGTGGCAGAACCTTTGGTCTGAAATCTCATGGTGATGACAACTGTGCCTCTCCTCTTAGCTGCATTAAAAACTTGTATAAAGTAAAAGATAAATGCTATCTACAGATGTCTAAGATCAGCCTAAACAGATGGACTAAGGTGTGCACCTACACCGGCCCTTTGCAGACCACATTAGACACCCCTGACATTTTTATACATATAATCACCACCACCAGGTGATAACACTGATAACCATCTACTGTATGCACCAGTAAACTGGTGACAGGATCATGGGCAACCTAGGCCTGCATGGGCCAAATGCCAGTCTGTCTGATCTTATCCATTCACTCAGTAACTCATCGTTTATACCGCTTCCTGTATTCAGGGTCCCGGGGGGATGGGAGCCTATCCCAGGAGACTCAGGGCACGAGGTGGGGTACACCCTGGACAGGGTGCCAATCCATCGCAGGGCACATACACACTAACACACAATGGGCAATTTGGGAATACCAATTCGCCTAATCTGCATGTCTTTGGGCTGTGGGAGGAAACTGGAGTATCCGAAGGAAACCCGCCAAGCACACAGAGACGGAAATCAAGCCTGGCTGGGAATCTAACCCAGACCCTGGAGGTATTGCACCACAGCTTGCCTCACTAAACCGGTCTCCAACTTCCTAGATCTCCATGAGATGCGTCTGATCCACAGAGGCTCCAACTCGCAACCCACAATACCATAAGGATCTCCTGCCAACATCTTGGTGCCTGACACCACAGCACCCAAAGGAGGCCATACAGAATTACGCCCCTAGGGGCGAGAGCTTGCCTGTTCACACAAAACCTAGATATTTTAAATGTTAAAGGTTTCGTTATTTAGGCTGATCTGCCTATATCACTTGGTCTGCTTGCCAGTGTTGAGGCATTTGCAGTAAATTTTAGAGTGATGTCAGCTGAAACATGAGAACGACCTGAAAAATAACTGAGTCATATCCTTCTTCAGAAAGAATACTTTATCTATCATAACTAGGTCAGCACTTGGCTAGCTCTACAATTGCAACAGCACGAAAGCCCTGAAGCAGCTAAAATACCTTTAGGTCTTCATAAGCACATCTAGCAGTACAGAAGTGTAATAGTGGAAAGTCCACTTTATGCCTCATAAATTCTGACTACCACACTTTCATGTCACTGTTGCAGCAGCATGTCTGGTCATCATGTCTGTTACGTTCTCGTCTCAGACAGCTTTTGAAGAACTGGTCAAAAGGTGCTGAGTCAGAGTAGATAACGGGTAATTGCTAAAATGACATCGTGTCCAATAACAAATCCTTCTTCTCTTCTTTTGATGATAGTCATACCCGAGTCCATCTCCTGCCTATTATTTTTACTGCTGTTGGTGGAACTTCCCATCTTAGCAACGCCTCATCCAACCCCCATGAGACCTCACAAAGACGGTCTGACGAAGCTGTTTCAAAAGATGCGTCGACTGATACATATAGTGCAAGGGGTTGTGGTAAGTTTAATGCGGTTTCAGTATTTTTTTTTAATGATTACTAAGTCCTTGTAAATCTAAGAATATGATGTAAATGTTTTTTTTTTTCACAAGTCTGCTTTCGGAATATTCCCAGAAGCAAGTTTGGCTCAAAGAATTGGCCTCTATGTATTACTTCCTAGCCAAATCTCAGTCTAACTAAGCATCTGTAACTTCTCAGCAGCATCATGACACCGGATTACCCTTTGTGCGGAACCTTACCTCTCTGCCTGCCTTAAACTTCAGGCCAAAAGACCTAGCAGCAGTGGAGGTAAGACATATCCTCATGCTCATATATATATATATATATATATATATATTTTTTTTTTTTTGTTTTTTTTTCCTTAACGTATTCTTCATTTACACCCAAAAGGCAAACAGCACCCTATCCAAGCTCTCTTCAGGCCTCCACTCTTTCAAGCTGCACTTTGACTGGCTGCTTTACTGGCACATTGAATCAGGTCTGGTGTCGAATAAAATCAAGGAAATTGCTGATGAAATCCAGTCTGTCATCATTCTTGCACAAAAACAGGTAAGGGCTAGTAGAGTAGCTGTCAAAATCACTTAAAGATCATATATTATGTTGCTCTTTAAACAGGTTAAAATAAGCCCTAGAGGCATCCTTTAACTTTTCAGTTTTGCAACTCAGATGCCATTCCTGGTTTTCTTTCTGCTTCACTCCTTTTCCAAATGTGCTGTTTTAGAACTGCCCACAAATGCCCCCATGAGAAAGTGCATTTTACCAGCCAGTCAGAACATAGGGACCAGAAGAAGCATATGTTAGCAGTTTATTAACTTTATTTACTGTAGTTCTTAAAATGACACTCAGAGATGACAAGCAGAACTGGAGGGAATTGAGCAATAAGCCAGAGGAGGAGATCTTGGTATATGAGGTGCTTGTTTAAGCCTCATACAGACTTGATACCCATCTGAACATCTTAAGATGACTAAAACAGCAATTTTGCATAATAATGCAGGACATTCTATATACAGTCCTAAGTAACAGAGAGAAGACATAGAATATAGTGCACATCATTATGAATATGTATTATAGTATTATTACATGCTGGAATATGAAAGAAACAGATTAATTAATTGAAACAATACATAAGCTAAACAGTGTAATTAGTTTAATTTCTAATAATAAAGTTTAAAGCTTATTATTTAAAGTAATAAAGTTTAATTTCTTCTTATTATTCTTATTTATTTTTTTGGTTGAAAGTGAAACAATTCTGTCTGATCGTAGTTAAAGTTCCCATTTCCATCCAATTAGCTCCAGTAGAAATAGCCCTCAATATATTTTGAAATATCCCAAACTCCCTTTAATTTACTCCTTCTCTGAACTTGCTGATTCAGTGTCTATTTAAATGAGCTACTGCTGAGCCGCGCCCATCCAGAGAACAGCAGAGCTGAACAGCAGAGCCGGGGAAGAGGATTTTCTTATATGAGTTCACTATAAAGAGAAACATCTAATTGGCTAGTTTAAGTCCTGGCCTTGAAAAAAAAAAAATACAAATAAGTAAAAAAGGGCACAACGCAGGGAATTTTTTTTTCCCCCTCAGGTTGTTGTTTGTAAATGCAAACTGGAGACGCGCGTGAAAGTCTACAAATGACGTTTGCATTATAGGTTCACTTTAAAAGTTTAAACCAGTGCTAGTGATGTATGGTTTACTGTACTGTACTGTATATACACTTATTTTGATAAATTCAGTGCTGACCTAAATGTTAATCCTGCACTAATTGCTTTTGTTTCTTATTTAGACTGATTCACCTGCACCAAACACAGTTCTCTCCCTCCCTCCTCTTAAATCTGCCTGGGACATACACATGACATCTACAGCAATTTCCAGGAGACTACAGGATTTCTGTAGATGGTATTCTAGAGTTCTACTGGTCCTCATGTCTGCAAAAAACTGAAGACAAAAAGAAGCCGATTCCAAAAATCCAGCTATATTTTCCACTGTGACAGCACTGGATTTAGGGAATTCAACCGCAGCTACAGTAGTTATTTCTGTCTTTGCTGATTTTAAGTAATGACCAAATGCTTATATTTATTTTTTTCTAGCGAAAACTTTTCTATTTAATATTTAAGTGTATTTATTGAAAATAATGATGTTTACAAATGTAAGTATTTTTCTATTTTTTGCATCTGAAAAAGCACTTTATGGATATTGTTGTTGTTTTTTAAAGACTTTTTTATTTTTTATTTTGTTAAAAAATTACATGAAGGAAACATGTCATGCTAAACATTATAGTATTGTAAAACAGATAAAAGTTTTTTTTTTTATATATATATAACCATGTGACAGAACATGTAACACCTCTCACTTAATCAAGACCTCAACAATTACACAGTTTTTTTTTTTTTTCATGTCCAGTAGTTTGTAGTCATTAAAAAAAAATTTTTTTTTTGATTATTGCTTTGTACCTTTGGTTCGGTTGCTTAGCTCTTTGTTCATATTTTGTAGATAATTTCACTGTATGTGCACTGTTTGTGCACTCACCAGTAGCAGTGGTGTGGCTGCCATTTATTTTGGGAAGAGGGAATTTATTCACTGTTTTTGGTTTAGGGAGTCAGGGAAGGTACTGTACCTGTAGTTTTGTTTGTATTTTTGTTTGGTAGGTTAGCTAGTTAGCACTGTTGCCTTGCACCTCCAGGGTCTGGGTTCGATTCCCGGCCAGGCTCGATTCCTGTGCATGGAGTTTGCATGTTCTCCCCTTGCTTGGTGGGTTTCCTACAGGTACTCCAGTTTCCTCCCACAGTCTAAAGACCTGCAGATCAGGCTAATTGGCGTTCCCAAATTGCCTATAGTATGTGAATGAGTGTGTGAATGAGTGTGTGTGCCCTGCATTGGATTGGCATCCTATCCAGGGTGTACCCCACCTCGTGCCCTAAGCCTCCTAGGATAGGCTCCAGGCCCCTCGCGACCCTGAATCCAGGATAAAGCGGTATAGAAGAGTGAGTGAGTGAGGTTAGCTAGTTGTTAAAATACAGATACCTTTTTTGTTTATTATTTTGGCCTGGTTCCACCCTGAAGCTGATCCTGGTGTTGTGTATGTATCTTTATTTGCGTGTGCATTTTTGTAAAGCAATACAAACCTCACATTTTTGTAAATGACTGTTTCTGACCTGTTCTTTCCGCTATACACCACAATTTTCATACAGTTTAAAATAGAACCCCGAACCATTATTTTTGCTGTACGGCCCAACCCTAGACTGGGACATAACACAGTTAAGACATTGGTGTATTCTTATTGACATAAAAAAAAAAAATGAAAAAAAAGAATCAGCCATAACATTAAAACTAGATACAGGCAAAGTGAATAATATTGGCTGAAAGCCCACAATATTTATTTACACCCAGACATGGTGTGACAAGACCGAACTCCACTATGCTGCATGATCACTCTCATAAGATCAGCAGAGCATCCGGTGTGTAAAAACCCTTACACTGGGTTAAAGTGAAGTTAATTTACGACATCAGTCATGGAGGAAATGTTCTGTATATCTCAGGATGGATCATATCTCAGGAGGATGCAAATACCTCAAGATAGATTGATTATTCCGTGGCTCATGTTTTAACCAGGCATTAAAGGAGCATTTCCTTTTCAAAAAAGCTGAATCATTCACAGTGATTAAGGATGTTTGTGGCAAACGTTTAAGTCTGGTTTCCTGCTTTGCCATCACTTGTGCAATATGACATTGCAGAGAATATTTGTTCAGTTGCACAATATCATATTGCAATAAGGAAGTTCAGATTAAGTTTGCATTAACAAGGATGCACACTGGTTCAAATAAAACACAGAGGTAAACTAAGCGAGGGACAGAACAGGGACAAAAGAGGACAATAATACTGCAAATTAGTGTAATAACCGCACTAACTAATAAATATATATTTGCAAGCGATGATGAGTGGGCCCAAGCACCCTGTGTTTTGTGAGCACATGCATTTAAAGGGGACATACCAATACCATTATGACATTATTTTAGGAAAGGGGGGATTTTATGTTTAAGACCTCCAAAAAGCCCCAGATGCTGGAGAGAAATGATGATGTCACTCAATGTGATGTCACTCAATACGATGTCATTCAATATAATGTCACACAGAAAGTTATTAACCACTTTTCAGCACAAGGTTAAGGCATGGTCACGGCTGTCCCATTTGAGATATCAAAAATCCCTTCAACATTTTGCATCCTCAAGGTCTTGAGATCAGAAAGCCCCAGTTTGGTGGCGATTGTATAAATTCCCTAGGAAGAGTGTATCAAATTCCTTTGGGTGCATTTTGCAAATGACCCAAAATAACTGCCTTCCTGTTGAGTGGAGCCCATGACATGCAATGCGAAAGTTGTTCAGCTCATGATGTCAGAGTGCTTGGGCCTTAATTAGCTGACGCAGGAGTAGCACAGTGGTTAAGATCCTGCACTACTGATGAGAAGGTCCCAGGTTCAACCCCCACCATTACCAAGTTGCAAAGCATACGAACGAAGCAAACTGAACCATACGGAAGGTAAGTTGTGTCTGTTCAAAACTTATTCACGTCAGTGGAAAGCCAAAAGAAGCAAGTTCACTTTTTTTTGGGGGGCATTTTGTGAAAGATTCAGTGGAGATATAGCACTATGGGTGTTATTAAGGATGGTAGCAAGAAGAAAAGGGAGTCACTTTCCAAACTGTGAGTTTTAATGTCAATCTATTTCATATTTTACTTCATTTACACTATGCACACTATGCAAAAAATTTAATTATAGTGTTGTAAATGGGTAATATTAGTAGCATTTTTATGTGGCTGAAACAAATTATCTGCATTTACATTATTTCCTATGGGAAAATGCATTTCGCAATACGAAATTTCGCCTTAAGAACTCTCCTCCTGATTGAATTTGTAAATTTGTAAAAACTATATAAATATACTGAAAATGAAAGTATGATGGATGCATATACAGAATGAGCATAGAAAAGAGTTTTCAAGGTTTAGGTGATGTCCATCTAGGATATCTTATTTGTAATCAACTAAGATCATTAAAAATCAGATCATTAAACTGCTATATGTTAATAAACAGTAAAGAAAAAACACTAAAATGGGTTTGGGAATGATAATGGACTGAGCTGTTACTTCACCCTGAATATGAGAGTCCTTATAAGGAGTGTGTGATAAAGGTGAGTAATCACGGTGTGACTAAGGAACGCTTGGAACTCGAGTCAGTCGCTGTGTAGTCGTCCAGGGTTGGACAGGCAGACGGTGGATACAGTATATGACACTTTAAAATAAATAAATACTCCACTCAACTATTTTATTTATTTATTTATTTATTCACCCAATAATTAATAGGGACAATCTATTACACACACACGTAAGCATTTTCTATAGAACTTCTCTCTTTATATTTGTCTTTACAGCAGGAGCAGCAGAGGGGTCAAGATACGACATCTATAAGAATTTAAACAATAGACACATTTACGTAATGTTTAAAATATGTATTTATATCAAAATACCTCTATAGCATTGCACAGCTTTTGAGTGAAGCCACTAACCACTTATATACCAGTGAAGCCACTAACACTCATGGCATTGGATGAGGAATATTTGGTAATGTTTCCTTTACATTCTGTGGACGGGGTCTCCCGAAAAGAGCTGTGTACGACTGCAGGCTTTTATTACAGACAATTTTTTAGGGACACTTGATTGCTGATGAACTGATTAATCAAGTGAAACCCTGAAGGTCATTTCTGGTTAGGAACAGGGAAGAAGACTCCATGTTCTATGGCATATAGTACGTAATAAAAATAATAATAATAAAGATTTGGTTCCATTTTAGGTTAAAATTATGTCTACAATGTATAGTTAGAAATTTCCTGGTGATTAGCACCCTTGATTTTTATTTTTTTTTTTCAGAAGGCTGTCATAATAAATACACACACACACAATAATTTGCCCGTCAAGGAGACAAATCCGACACATTAATTGCACATCATCTTGACACGAAAGGCTCACAAGACATACAGGACTATAATTTATAATCACACTTCTGACATTAACACGACTCTATTTTGGGCTTTAAAAGTGCACAGCAATAAATATCTTTTCTTCCTTTTTACACAAATATATCAATATCTCATATTAATATATTAAGAAGCAAAAATAAAAATATATTACATATAACAATAGCAGATAAATAAATAAATAAATAAATAAATAAATCAGGAGCAGAGATAATCAAGGACGTCACTAAGCAAGCAAGGTGCAGTTCGGGTTTCACTTATTTGTGAACCATAAACTCTTATAAACTGCATTATTTTTCAACTTAATTTAAATTCGAACAGCACAAAGACACTCAAGAAAACATGGAAAAACCTGTATTTCTCTGCCTTTCCTCTCTCTCTCTCTCTCTCTCTCTCTTTATCTCTCGCGCTCTCTCTTTTATTTAAAAACCTGTTACATCCATATCTTGGAATTTTAAACCTACTCATTGAATTAACAGTTTTTTGGTGGCGCCAATTATTTTGAATTAACCTGCACTTGTAGAGGCCACGTTTACTGACCGTCATAGTTATGTGCTTAAATTTGAAAGCATTACTATTTACTGCTTACCACAATTACTGTAGCAACTATATTCATTTAAAAGCAAATCCTAAGTACTTTTTTTTTTTAAAACTGTTTCTTGGATGAAACAAGATTAATTATGACATTTAACTATTAAGGGTGGCTAAAATTATAACAATGTTTTAGAAAAAAAAATTTAACCTAAACAATGGCTTATTATAAACATTGTAATATTAATATAATTCCCCAAAGTCATAATATTAATATAGTCTTAAAGGGATAGTTTGCTTTTCTTATAAGTCTATCTTAAATCAAAATTGAGATACATTATCAAATGTCTTCCATCCATCCAGCTAAAAAAACCTCTGGAGTCCAACTAGGGACCATGGAGGCCGATGGAGACCATTGTATTTATTCCCATTTTTACAACCATGGTAGGAACTCTGGTCAACATTCACACACGCATTTACACACTACGTGTAATTTGGGAACACCAATTAGCATGTCTTTGGAGGGAACCGGAGTACCCGGAGGAAACCCACCAAGCACAGGGAGAACACACAGACCAAAGGCAGGAATTGAACCCAGACCCTGGAGATGCAAGGCGACAGTGCTAACCACTGGCAAACTTCACAGTCAGTCTTACAACAACCAGGACCTACAGTATAGTAATGTACTGATATTCACCTATGATTTGATTTAAAATAGACATGAAAAAACCTGAACTATCCCCTTAATACCAATCCCCGGTATTAATATAACCCCTATAAGTAAACTAATTCATAAAGATTTCATTGCCCTAGCTCCATCAAAACAGAAAAAGGGACTTCAATATATTTTGCTCACACTGTGGACATAGTGTTCATATCTATTTAAGCTAAAAAAAAATCTACAATGTTCACTAAACACTTTCCAGGGCATTAGTACTGGATTTCTCCTCTGTAGAAGACGTAACCAGTGGTTGTGTAGAAGCTTCAGGTTTCTCCTTGCCCGTCACAGCTTCTGAAGCCAGGTTCCCGGAGGAACTTGGCTTCTCTGTGTCTTCAGAATTCGTGGCCATCAATGGGACTTTCTCTTTTACTCCGGCGTTGGGCACTGTGACCACATCCACCTCGACCTGTTCAGCGGTGATTGGAGGAGGCGCAGCGCCGCTGAAGGCTTGAGCGATCTCTTCAAAGGTCCGCCCCTTGGTCTCAGGAACGCGGAAGTATGTGAAGATGAAGAAGATGATCAGGAAGATGGTGAAGATGATGAAAACATATGGTCCACACAGTTCCTGTCAAGTAGGAGTCATAGCTCGTTAACAATCTTCCAAGTAATAAAACTAGACCAACTTACATAATACTGTTAAAAACAAAATCAAACAAAAATATACTGTATGATGCAAATAATAATAGGGTTCATCAGACATTTGTTCTAGAACACGCAATAAATGCATTACACAGTATGTAGTGATGGGAATAGCATGTTACAAAAGTAAGGAGTTACTTTTTTAGTAACTAGTAATATAATGTGTTACTTTTAAATCTACAGGGTGGGCCATTTATATGGATACACCTTAATAAAATGGGAATGGTTGGTGATATTAACTTCCTGTT
>JAQMYJ010000021.1:13657194-13667745 GCA_030014305.1 Clarias laeviceps | reverse complement strand
CTGACGGAGAAGAGGGTTGCATTGACAATCCAACACAATGGGCATTTTATAACTTATTTATAACATTTGCAAGGCGACAGTGCTAACCGATAAGCCACCGCGCCACCCTTGCTAGTATTTAGTAATTAATTACAAATACAAAGTTGAAGTTGAAGATGTTGAAGTAGATGGATGACTTTTCTCAACCACCCCTCTACCTCTGCTATCCAGTTGAAATGCTGCTCATGTCTAGCGTACTGCGTGAGCCGGATTGCTCATACTGCTGATGATGGAGCTGAGACTCCTGCACTTAACCCTCTTTCATTCATTTGAGATATTTTTCCTTCCCAAGCCTCAGCTCCATGGAAGCTGTGGACAACCACCACTCACGTTCCCACTGCCTCTGTACTGACCTCCGAAAAGAAGTCTCTAAGCAGTTTCAGACATCCCCTGTGCTAAAAATTCATGGTAATGCCAGTAAAAACACTGCTGGAAAATTTAAACCCTGATTAGAAAATGATAAGCTAATAATTGTAAATATGGCCAATAATGATTGAGAAATTGATTGGAACCATGTCTGGGAAACATTTTCAGTCTGGCATTGAACCGGCAGTTGTAATGCGATATGTAGCTCTTAAGCAGCATCTGGAATTTCATCTGAATTAGCCTCTAACAGCCTGCACACACTTCCTGCAGACTCCAAAAATGGCTATGACAGTCAGCCTCAAAAAATGGCAACTGTCTAAAGTGGACTGCACGTTGACATGCAGCTCATAGTATAAAATCTGTTTTTCTGAACGGCGCCACTCAAAAAGGATTTATCCTGTATTCAGGGTCGCGGGGACCTGGAGCCTATCCCAGGAGGCTTAGGGCACGAGGCAGGATACACCCTGGACAGGGTGCCAATCCATCACAGGGCACACACACATACACACACTATGGGCAAATTGTTGAACGCCAAGTGGCCTAACATGCATATTCTTGGACTGTGGGAGGAAACCGGTGTACCCAGAGGAAACCCACAAAGCACGAGGAGAACATGCAAATTCCATCAGGAATCAAGCCTGGCCGGGAATCGAACCCGGACCCTGGAGGTCCAGTGCTAACCACTACACCACCGTGGCGCCGTAACCATACAACAAACGCACAAAATAGGAATGACAGCCCCAAAATTGTGATCCTGGCAGTTCATCCTGAAAATGTCACACTGTGGGATTTATGAACATGGCTCATTATTTTACAGTTTCCAAAGCTTATAATTTGGAATTCTGTAGCTTAAGACATAGTACTTGCTTGGTTTTACATACCTTGGTGCTTTGGTATCTAGTAACATAATAACATTACTCACGCTTAGTTTTGGGAAGCTGATGCCCACAAGGAAGTTGGCTGTCCAGTTGGAACATCCTGCAACAGCCATGGCGGCAGGCCGTGGTCCTTGGGAGAAGAGCTCAGCAACAATGAACCATGGAATGGGTCCTGGACCTATCTCAAACATAGCCACGAAGGCAAACACTGCTACAATGCTCACGTAGTTCATAGACGGGATGTAGTCCTAGCCAGGAGCAGAGACAATAACAAACAGGTCTTGATCACTGGAAAAAGTAAGTAAAGTGTAATGCCAGTATAGAGGATGTGGGACCTACCAGTACAAGGGTGATGGTCATTAGAAGGGCGCTGATTGCCATGCCACCTAAGCCGATAAGGTGTAAAGTCCTTCGTCCTGCTCTTTCAACCAGGAAGAGCTTCGGGCAAAAAATGAGTGACATGGAAATGACAGACCATTCTCCACAATTTTAAAAGAAACATTTTTTAAAAGTCTACTTCAGATGATTTCAGATGAGAGGCATTCAAGTCATTCCAGGACTTGTGATAAATTTTCTCATAAATGAAGGCGTAAACCTGTTTGACATTTACAAAAGACTTTAAGCACAATACAGTGAGGGGACTCTTAGCTGCAGTAAAACATTTGAATGGTGCAAATGTTTTAAAGAAGGCGGTACATCCATGAATGACACTGACACTGGCCAAGGTGGCTCAGAGCCCACTGCAGTGGAACGCCTGATCATGAAAAACTTGTTGGAAACCCACATCTGTCTATGGGAACTGTATACACAATCATTCACCAACACCTGGCACATTTCATAGCTGTTTGGTTGGATTGACATCTGGGGAGTTTGGAGTACCTGTGATACCTCGTTTAAGACCTTTCCCTCGTGGCCAGCATTGACTTTGTTCGGCAAGTTGTGCTTTGGCTTTTTGGATTGGACCAGATCCAGCTCCTCACAGGCATATATGAGCCTTGGGTGCCCATAATGCCATTGGGTGCCACTGGTGACAGTCACTCTACTGGCAGTGGTGTTAGTGTTGTCGCTAATTAGTTGTAACCTGCACAGTCTGCAGTCCTAGAGTTTCCTTGTGATGTCAAGAGCTCTGTCTGGCTTGTCTTGCACATTTCAGGAACTCATCTGGTAGTTATTGCCACATCATCCATACAGTCCTGACCTTGCTCCAAGCCAATTTCACATGATTGGGCCATTAAAGGGGAGTCCTTGGAGGCCAGTGTTTCAGATGTGAATCGGGTAGTCTGATCATGGCTTCCGTGTACTGAGAAAGGGGGTTTTAACTCTCATAACTGTGTTCTGCTATGCTGCACAATTTAAAGTACCAGTTTGATTTGAATGCTATTCGCTCTTAAACAAAACATGGTTAATCAGCCAAGATCTGTATGGTGTAAAGTAATAATAAAGCTATTTACAGTAGTTCTCCAATATTAGTATTTTGGCATATTCAGTATAGAATATTCAGCTTATTTACCCAACTGGGTTACTATACATCTCTGTTAAATCCAATGGTTTTCTAAGAACTTGAACTTGAAAGAAGAAAGTTTTTTTTCCTCCTGATTTTCTCCCTAATTCAGTCATATCTAATTCCCACCAGTCAATGGGGGGCTACTACTACCAGTCAGGAAGGGCAGAAGATACTCGTAACATACTTGGAGGACAGCTGTTACGGTTTCCTATTTAGTTGTTATGTTTGCTCTTGTCTAAGGGAGATACACGTAGGGACAACTTAGCGTAAAACACACACCATTCACAACTCACTACGACAACATTCAAAATACCGGAAGTATAACGTCACCATAACAATAATATCTATGAATGAAACAAAAGGCCGCGCCCCTGGCTGCGTCACTTCCGGGTTCTTATACTCGGCTAGGGCAGCCTCATTGGTTCCCACGGGAATCGCGGTCGCGCTGGAAAACCTGATTGACAGGTGTGATGTCCAATCCCAGGACCTGAAAGACATAGGCACCAAAATACGTGCGAAATGCCTGAAAAGCTCTGACTGTGAGCTCATTTGTATGAGCTCACAGTCACCCATGATTAGCTGTAAAGCCATGATTAATGTCAGAGCGCCAAGCAGCTCTCACTAGGCCCCTGGGTGCGGGAGGCTACAGCCTCACCCGGGAACTAGCAATCTCTGGGTGATAGGGCAAGCAAGCACTTTACCACTGCACCACTTGGGTGGTGGAAAGAGGAAAGCCTTTTTGTCACATATGCATTATGTTGGGGTCAGAGTGTATTGTCAACCATGACACTGCCACTGGACCATATAGGGTTAAGGGCCTTGCTTCAACTGCTTCAGCCTGGTGCTCGGCATGGCTTTACTGACTTGAATCAGGCTTGAGACTTAATAATTTTTTTAATTCTGGTCTCGATAATGACCTAAATAAAAAAAATTAAATTATCCTTTGAAAATTAGAACATGTACACTGGGCCAGTTCCCTGAGGTGTATGAGAATGCTTTTGTAAATAATAAAACACACTTTAGCCAGCAGACGTTGAGGATTCATCTGACACTGAAATGGTCTGAGGTATAACATTCCTGGTAACCGAGTTCGCTGCTGTCCTGCTGTCTATATTTGGGAGGTGGGTGGAATTCACAATATACTGACTATCCTGAGAACTCCAAAACTCTTGCATAGACCTTGAGTCAAGCTTTATGCATATACACCAATCATACAATCCCAATATTATTTATTATTAACCCCTTTATACCTTCAGGACCTCTGGGTGTTTGAAGGTCTCTGAACCTTGGATGTTAGTAGCAGATCCTTTGGGTGCGGGGTGGGGCTTCCATAAATCGGATTTGTTTGTCTGGCACATTTCATAGCTGTTTGGTTGGATTGACATCTGGGGAGTTTGGAGTACCTTTGATACCTCGTTTAAGACCTTTCCCTCGTGGCCAGCATTGACTTTGTTCGGCAAGTTGTGCTTTGGCTTTTTGGATTGGACCAGATCCAGCTCCTCACAGGCATATATGAGCCTTGGGTGCCCATAATGCCATTGGGTGCCACTGGTGACAGTCACTCTACTGGCAGTGGTGTTAGTGTTGTCGCTAATTAGTTGTAACCTGCACAGTCTGCAGTCCTAGAGTTTCCTTGTGATGTCAAGAGCTCTGTCTGGCTTGTCTCTTGGTTCATCTAGCTCTCTTGAGCTATGCACTTTAATACATTGTTGCAATTTCACAAAGAATTCTGCATTGATCCCAGGCACACTGTGTGCCCGCCCCCCGATAACCCACCCCCCTCTGTTATTCCTGCTGTTACACCCTTATCTCACCTACGCGGTTTCACTATGCGGGGACCGACGTGCGGAAAGATGGAAAAAAAGATGCTATACAGTGACACTTGACTTTATAATACTAATCACAGGTGGAAAAAAAAAATGCAGAAAAATGCACAATTTTGAGATTAAATCCCGCCATACCTACTTACATCAACTTTCGAAATTAATCTGAAGTAAACTTCGGACTGAAACCAGGTATTGGCTGATCTGATTTTTACATGTGTAAAAATAATAATAAACAAAATTCTAAATAAGTTATTCCATTTAGGTGCCAACAGTTTTGTTTACTTACAGATACCACAGTGAAAACTGTGTTCACAACTCCAGCTCCGATGGTAGCATATATCGGCTGGGTCACACCAGCAGACTCAAAAATACCTGTTGAGTAGTAGAACACCTGAAAGAAAAACAGTTAAATGCACAGCTGTGCTACTTAAGTAGTTGTTCAAAGTGTCTGGTGTGTTTTACTGTCTATATCACTTACAGCATTGATCCCTGACAGCTGCTGGGAGAGCTGGAGCATGATAGCAATTAGAAGCGGCTGACGGTATGTGGCGCTGCGGAAGAGCTCAGGGATGGTCACCCTCTTTTCCATGTTCATTTTTGCACTTTCCTCCTTCATTTCCTGCATGTCCTTCGACACATCCTCAAAGCCGCGGAGACGCACCAGTGCTGAAGCACAAACCAGTGGTTAGTCATTCTGAAGGAAATATTCCAGTGCTTCTGAAATATTATTAAATATCGTTTTTATGATTATAAAACGGACCTTGAAGGACCAGAAGTACTTCACAGCAAATACAATATAGCATGTATGTTAAAGCTCTCCCAGGTTAGTATAAGTCTTAAAAGTCTCCAAAATGTGCAGGTTAAAATTCCAGCTGAAATTACATATTACCTTCCAAGACGTTGTCCAACATCATAACCATTAACCTACCTCTGTCCCCCTTCAGCTTAGAGGGTTGTGCAGGGTTTGGTTTGATAATTGCTGTATTTGTAAGTAAGCCCAATTTTTTTTTTTTTAATGCTATGTCCGACTAAAGATAACCAGTGGAGCAATAGCAGCAATGGTGTGATGCAGCAGAACTGCATTTTGCGTCAAGCTGCCTGAGGCAGAATAGCAACTTGAGGAGAGAAGAATAGTAGGTTGCCCATCCATCCACAAACCTCTGTAAAGGCCAATGATTAAGATTAAGATCCATTTATTTGTCACATGTATCTTACAGCACAATGAAAAGATTCTTTTCACATATCCATATCCATATTAGGGTAAGAGTGTAGGGTCAGCCAGGGTACAGCACCCCTGGAACAGATAGGGTTGGAAGCCTGTAGAAGCCTGGCGGTGCTGGGGCTTGAACCCCAAAACTTCAGATCAGTAGCCCACAGTCTTAACCAATTGTAAGCCACCACTGCTTGTTAAGGATGACCATTGACAGTCAACTACAGTCCTCCACTCTAGCAACTGAGCTATCGAAGGTCAATTGGTGCAATAGTGACTATTGTATTTATTACCATTATGTTAACCATGGTAGAGCTAGTTGCCCAGGACTACCTAAATGTTTTCAGGAGGTGTGTTCCAATAGTTATCCAGAGAGACCTTGATCTAGAGATATTGGGACGCATCACCAAAGACTTACAGCAACTCACTTGCGTTAAGATTTAGTTTAGCTTTAGATGAACTGCCATTAATATCATGATGCCTATCTGACTGTCTGCGATTCATGTAGAAACATGAGTGAGAAAAAAAAAAAAGGATATTTGTTGGGGGCCAACTGAATAACTATGTGAAGATATCACCTCATGAACCATGTGGTCATAAAAGAAGAGCAAAGAAGACCAGAGCTATACTTTGTGGGACATCTACTGGAGACCCTACCACCACTGTGACACTAAATGCAAGGCTTGCAATGATGCACTGTAGAGTCATTTGATTAATAGTGTCAGTGGATGCTTAGTAACAGCTACAATGACGGTTTCTGTGGATTGTACTGCTTTGGAACGTAGATGTTGCACTTGGTAAGAAAGAGGTATAACTATTTGAAATCATCAAGTTAAAGAAATGTGGAAAGAAATTAAAGATACCACTTGGTAGTTGCTTATGTTTTAAGACTAGCTGTCAAAACAGTTATAAACAAGAAAGGAACGCTAGAAAGAAAGCAGAAAAGTGTTAGGTGGATAGAAGGACATGTCAGACATGACTGAGAGTTTTTGCTTCACTTTATGTTAAATCAAGCTGAAAAAAGGGGAATCAAGATGGAGGGTGAAAGAGGGACGGAAGTGCAGGTGTGCCCAGGTTTCCCTTGTAGAAGTCCGTCATCTCTTGTAGAATTCAAATCAGAGAAACTTTGGCAAAAGGGAATGACATGGAAAGACATCGACACCACTTGGAGGTCCTAAGCAGGATGGCTTCAAAGTAGCACACACCAGAACAATGACGTCTTTCATCATCCTTTGACACAAGCTACATGTTTCTGCATGAATGTCAGCATGCCTGGTAGATGTCTTGTCATGGATTGCAATGAATCAGGTGAACCTAAAAGATTCTTTGCTAAAACTACTCATGTCATGTTCCAAAAGAAAAACCTGCATGACATGAGTAGTACTCATGTACTTGTTTGGTCCAGTCACCTTGGACCTGGATTACTACTGTACAACTGGATCCTTGCATGTTACCCCTGCACATCCTCCAACTCTAACAACCAGAATGCAGCTCTAACCACTTCAATTTTTTAACAGGGTTAAAACCTTCCAAACAGGGTTTTAGACTAATTGTACTGAGGACTAGAAAGCACTTCTCTTGATAAAGGTGTCTGCTGTAAATATTGACAAAAAAAAATCAACCTTTGGTTAAAATTTTATAACATTTTTGCAAACACCTACTGAAGAATCTCTGTATCACCTTGACACTATAATGCCGGCCCATGAAATCACTGCTTCTAATGCAGGATCCTAATTGTAAGCCAGGATACTCCTGAGCAAGTCTGTCTATATTCACACATTTTAATGTTGTCAAATTCTAACAAATCCCACCAGATCACCAAAAATCTATTTTAGATCAAATGTTAATGCGACATTTTGCAACTCAAAACCTTTGATTGCTGCCACTGAATACAAAAACATTATACTGTAAATGAGATAATGATAATTTCACATGTTGGGATTTCACCTTTGCGAGCCTGTTCTTCTTTATTGAGGTTGATGAGAAGATAGCGCGGACTCTCAGGGCAGAAGGGTAGCAGAAAACATTGTAGTACAGCAGGGATCACAGTTAAAGCCAGCAGCACAGGCCACAATTTATCTGAGCCCAGCAGAAACTCCAGGCCAAAGATCTATATGCAGGCAAAAAAAGTTAATTAATGAAACACTCAAAAAATTAGCATGTCAGCAATAGAGAACATTATCCGTCCTGGGCCTCAAACAGGAGAAATAATCATCTTAACCCGTTAACATTGTTACTGTTGAAAAATTAATGAATAATTTTTTGCATTGTTTAAATGTTATATAAATTGAACAGAACATTAAAAGGTTATAAATTAAGAAAAGTATTTTGTAATATGTTTAATAGTGAAAGGAAGAGGACTTTCACACATATAGTACAATGTGAAGAAATCTCGTCAAGAGATTCTGACTAAACAGCTGTGTAGCCTTAAAAAAAACATTTTTCAGTGAGGCTACGGCTTTAATTTGCTATGGATTAGAAAAAGGTCATGTGGTCTGATGAGTCCAGGTTTACCCTGTTCCAGAGTGATGGAGGCATCAGGGTAAAAAGAGAGGTAGATGCACCCATCATGCCTAGTGCCTGGGGTCCAAGCCTGTGAGGCCAGTGTTATGATCTGGGGTTGCTTCAGTCGGTCAGGTCTAGGCTCAACAACATTAAGTGCCCACAAAATAAAGTCAGCTATCGACCACAATGTACTGAATGTGGCTCCTGAAGATGACATTGTAAGGAAATAGTGGATTGTGTAAGAGTGGTTCGGGGCCCATGAGGCAACAGTCCAGACCTTAATCCCACTGAGAATCTTTGAGATGTGCTGGAGAAGGCTTTACACAGTGGTTCGATTCATCAATACAAAATCTTGGAGAAATGTTGTTACATTGCATAACCTTATCTAAATGATCTCTTGGCCATAATCAAAGCAAAAAGAATGAAATAATGAGTGCGAATATTATTATTATTTTTTTTTCCAAGCAGTGTTTTTTTTATATATTTTTAGGTGCTGGAACCAGAAATCAATTCTGAATGAGAAATATTTCAATTATGTCTTAAGTCACACAATGGCAACAACGTCAAATAATTCACCTGTGCAATTAAGATGCCTATTACCACGCCGAGCTGGTGCAGAGTCCCAAAAGCTCCCCGGAGTGGAGTGGGTGAAACTTCGCCCACATACATGGGGGTGAGACCAGTGAAAAGACCACAGAAAAGGCCAATAACCAGCCGGCCGGCAATGACCATCTCAAAAGAAGAGAAAATAGTGCAAAGCCCCATGAGTCCTCCACCGATCAAAGCCAGGATATTCACCAGAAACATAGAATTGCGTCTGCAAAAACAGAAAGAAAACATTCTCTGTGAGTGTGTGAGCTAAAAAATCTGTAAGGATAAATCAAAGAAGGGTGTTCATTGTGAAATAATGATCAACACAATTTACACTATTACAGTAAAAATAGTAATATGCACTTATGGCACTTGATTGGCATGTGCTTGGCTGAGCACTGGAGAAATCAAACTACCAGAATATAATGATCAAAGTGGTGTTCAAATGAGAGGCAATAACTGTTATGTTAAAAAAAAAATATATGAGGCCGTGCCTTGATATGCTTACTGTTTGACTCAGACACTCTTGCCAACCCTCACCCATTGCTGGGAGAGAAACACACACACATTCATGATGGAGGGTTGAATGTTTTCTTTAGTTTAATTACAGAAAAGGGAGATTTTTAAGTCCTGGTTCATTTCCTGAGTGTATACGTGTCATGTCCATCTGCTACATGAGAGCATGAGTCACCTGCATGTTCCATAGAAATCCAGAGGAAAAAAAAGGATTTTACAGACACCTGGCCATGAACCATATGGCTGCCATATAAGGAATGAAAAGAACTCACAGAGAGACGGAAACCTGGGAAATTTAAAACCATCTAGTAGGTGTCCAAGCCTTATGTACTGTAGAAACCTGTCCTAGAGTTCATACGAGTCATACAAACACCCTGTGATTATTCTCATACAACAGGGTGCTAGGGTGCTACTATGCATTTTTTCAGTGCTACTCAGTTCCACCTGGGTGATTACTTAGATCTGTCATACCACCTGCGAGCCCAAGAACCAGCCTTTTGTGCTTATGTGCTTTCTTGTTAGCTGGACCCTTGCGCGATTGCTCTAACCTTGAAGAGAGGTACCTCTCTGTGAAGCTACTGTTGGTAAGAACAGTTGGGAGGGTTTCCAGTCAAATGGAGGACATTTCACAACATTGATCTATTGCCATCCTAATATATAATATCTGTACTGTATGGTCGGAATTGCTCAAGATTTGACAGGATACAAAAGTCTATCCAGTAGCAGTCTAAAATCTTAAGGTGTGATAACACACTGTATGTCACTTGATGGGGTGACAGACTAGAAATCTAACAAACCCAGTTCCTTGGTGGAATTCCAGTCATTAGTCCTTAAGCCTTGTTTGAGTATGGCTTAACGCCTATATCCCCTGTCCAAGAGGCAGCAGGACTGTCTCTGCTCCTGTTACATGATGGGGAGACAGATTGGCAATCTAACGAACCCTGTTCCTTGGTGGTTACCCATGATGCCTTGTCTGAGTATGGCTTTACTCCTATACCCCTTGTCCTAGAGGCAGTAGGACCGTCTCTGCTCCTGTTATATGATGGGGAGACAGATTGGCAATCTAAGGAACCCTGTTCCTTGGTGGTTACCCATGACTTGTCTGAGTATGGCTTT
>JAQMYJ010000021.1:13574486-13586241 GCA_030014305.1 Clarias laeviceps | reverse complement strand
AATTCTTTTGATTGTGTAAAGCTGCTTTGGGACAATGACAATTGTTAAAAGTGCTATACAAATAAAATTGAATTGAACTTAGGGCACAATCTCTACATGGTACACCCTTGGACGGGGTGCCAATCCATCGTAGGGCAATACTTTTTCACCAAGAGTTTAATTGATCTCCAATCACGTTCTTTAATTACTTCCACACTGCTGACGGCTTAGTACTATCCTTCAAGGTTGTAATAATGTGTTTGACAATTCTCAACTTAATTCCGGCAATTTTAGCGTTTTCTTGAATGATGAAAAGAACTATTTGACCTTTCTGAAATGCTGACTTATTTTGAAAAGGGAGTGTGTTAAAGATGTATAAGGAGTAATTAAATCATGGGTAATTGCCCCTCAGATGTCCTAAATGTATGCTGGAAGTGAAGCATCTGCAGTACCGTTCCTATATATACAGATAAGAAACTCTTAATCTTAATGAGAAGCAGAAGTGATGAAATACTGTATACTATGCACAGATTTTTCTGTCGAAGATGTTGAGTTTTTTATACCTGTGAATCCTTTTTTCATTAAGATGGATTCAGGACTCTCCAGTGGTACAGCAGACACGTGGTGACCATGGCGGTCAAGAAAGAATAATTGGCCTTGCTCACTAAGTTGTAAGGGATGGTATTTATCTCTCCAGTGATAGTTAGAGTAACACTAACCAATCATTGAGCTCACATATGTAGAAGAGGGCAGTCGGTACAACCCAAGATCTGAGGAAAAGCTAAGGAAAGGGGGAGCAATCCAAGGTCCAAGGAATGAGTTCAAATAGGTCAGATTTAACTGAAGTCAGATTTGATTAGAACTTTATTTATAAGTGGACCAAGTTTCCATATGACTAGCAAAATAAATATATATTTTTTTTATAAATTAGATTATATAATAACGTCGAAAACTCCAGAGCAGCTCTTCATAGTGTCTTTTGAATATACAGAAATACCAATGAAACCACTGAATATTAACACATGTGTATGTTAACACAAAAAGTTTTCAGTGGTAGGCTCAGATTGTCTGTGCAAAAGTCTTGCCCCCCCCCCTCCCCCCTCCCCCCAGTCCTTATATTAAATGAAATTAACTTATATAGATTATATTAAAGAAATAGGAACAAGCGTTTTACTGTGACAGGCTGCACTAAGTGTCTAAAGATACAATGTAAAAAAAATTGAGGTTGGCTTATGAACCAACCTCAGCAGCAACCTCATTTCCCTTCTCATCTGTTTCAACCCCTCAGGATTCCATATGGCTTAACAAACAAGAAATACTCCTCAGAAACTGAGAGAGCAAAAAAAAAAAAAAAGTCCTTCAGGAAGTCTGGAGAATTATTCCCAAAAACTACAGTTAAAAAATTTAAATATAAAAAAAATTTTTAAAAAGGAAAATCTGGCTCTTTGTAAGCCAAATATGGAGAAAAAAAAAAAAAAAAAACGAATGGTGGCCCAATACTTTTGCACAGCACTAAACTTGAGAAAAACAGTGGTATGTATATATTTTGCAATTAGATAAATAAGTATTTTTCATGATTTATTAGAATAAATAAGAGTAATCATCTAAAGTATATATAGAAATATAATGTATAATGTAATGATAATGTACAGGTAATAAAAGTAGCATATGTGTAATTCAAAACCAAAAATACAACAGAAAAGACTTTTATGTAAATGAAGTTTACATATATTTAAACAAGAGGTCATGTCTGCTTACACCATAAGACCATGGCCTTTGCCGTAGTAGCAGTTCAACAACAACAACAACAACAACAGATGCAACAATGCGGTAGCAGCATCAGCCATGTAAACATGAGGCAACCCATTAAAACTACTTTGTACAGTATACCTTTAACACTCCACCTTTAGATGAAAATAAGCATCCAATAGATGATCGGCTTGCTGTACATTTGCAGCTCTGAGGTCAGAGTCATGCAGTAAACATAAACGCAAGTAATTTCTTCCTTCTTTTTCTTCTTCTTCTGTGTAACCTCGCTACCTTGTGCTGAAACTACCCCAACAACTCTCCTTACATTTTGAAATAATTCTTTACGGAGCATTAAAACGCATTGAGCTTCAGACTCCTGCCTTAGCTGATTGCAATGACGTCAAACTGTTGGGTAATCAAACAACCTCAACTAATCAGAGTACTGGAATGTTTCCACTCGTGCTTTCTTTTTCTGCCTCCTAAAGAACCCTTTGAAGTTTTCTTTATATTGGATTTATATTGGAAAGGGAAAATATATTGTGTGTGTATATATATATATTTGTGTGTGTGTGTGTGAGTGTGTTATACTATATGTGTCTGTATCTGTTTTATATATATTTCATGCATGATAGTGGTAGTATGACAGACATGACATACAGTTTGTATTAAATAAACTTCTACTTTCTGTAAACACCCCAAATAAGAATAAGCAAATATGATAATCAAACATTATTACTATATAACAATAATAACATATTTCAATATCAGTCATATCAGCTTTTATCTGCAGTACAAGGGACTCACTTGCACTTCAGATGTTTTCTCATACGGAATAATATTTCACAATTCATCTGAAACGACCAAGTAAAGGTCAATCTATGTTTCAAATCCACTGATTATTATACAGTACATGTAAGGATCATCTATTAATATCTAAAGAAAATAAATTTGCCAACACGTAAAGAAACGGGAAAATGATGATCGTTTGGAGGTAAACCACCTACAGTATACATATAGGCACATTTGTAGTCAGAACCAAATACACACTCTGTTCAAAATATTTCGTCACCCCTGAACAGCGCACTGACCAAAGCTTCAAACCTGGAGACGTTAAATGCTGTGAATGCGTTCGCATGTATATGCTGGTTACCTGGAGGAATGTGCCTTCCCTTCCCATCCATTCCTGCAGCACTCTAGTCCTTATCACAGAAGAATATACCGCCCAATCTGTCCAAGCAGCATCCATCGACTGTTCTCCCTCTCTTACTCTCTGTCTCTCTGCCTGTCTCTCTCTCTCTCTCTCTCTCACACGCATTCTCCCTCCCTCTCTCTTTCCTTCTCCCCTGTTTTCTTGCCCGTGGGTGGGAGTAAATTTTCTGTGTTTTGTTTCTTTTGTCTTCCTAGAAGGATATCATGGAAAACAATTCTAATACGTTTCCGGGGAAATTATTCAATCAGTGTTTGGATGTGAGGCAGTCAAAAAGACAAAAAACAACGCAGCACACTTTTAGAAACCATCTCAACTGAAACAAAGTCAAGCTTGGTCTTGGATCTTGAAGGCTAGAAGACACAAGAGAATTAGTTATGTCTGTACACATTCACAAAGGAGAGAGGAGTGGATAAAAAAAAAAAAGAGAAAAGGGATAACGAGAGTGTGCGCCATACTGTCACCATGGCAACAGTGCATTCTAAAGTCGAGAACAGAACACGATGCTGTGCGTGTGTGCATGTGCATGTGTGTGCGTATGTGTGTGTGTGTGTGTGTGTGTGTGCTTTGTAGGGGAGTTGATATTGGAGACCGAAGAGGAGGGGCATGTACAGCAAGGCATAATTGCTCATTTGAAAAAACCTTATCCATGTTAGGAACAGTGCTTTCCCTCCAGTTATGTTTTGAATAAAATATGGCAAATGCGTGTACGGTATAGTGACAGCACCTGATGTGCAAAGTTGGAAATTTCCTCAAAGGACAAAATAATGTCATTTAAATTACCTAAAGCAGTTTGGTCATTATCGTCAGTTCGGCAATTAACTCAATTCTCTCGATGCTTTAGAAAATGTTACAGCTTTAGCATGGTTCAGTCTGCTGAATGTATCAGAAATCAACTTTAACAATGTAGTCAAACTGTACTGTGAGAGACAGAGAGAGAGAGAGAGAGAGAGAGAGAGAGAGAGAGAGAGGAAAACTTTGTGCATGCAAATGAAACCAGAAAATAAGCAAATATGAGTGAATAAGGAACGGAGACCTCTGCTGGCCAAATATGGGTCTTATTAAAGCAACTGGAGGCTGATGGCAGAGGTACAGTATTCTCAATACAATTAATGTATCTAGACATATTCATTTTTTCCCTTATTTTACCCCTTTCTTTTAGTGATATACTGTAAATTATAGCAAGTATTTAATTTATGCAAAGCTAAATAGGTCTCAATGCTAAAACAGCAGATTAAGAACTGCCCATGAAGCTTTAAGAAGAATAGAACGGTTGTTAGAAGGAAAAACCAGTAAAGGGTGCTTCCTCAATGAGATCCTTCCACCATCAGATCCATTACAGTAAAGCACTACCTAAAATAATTAACCCTCTCCTAAAAATAAAAATTTCCCATTTTCCAGATAAAATGACTTGTCGCATGAATCCACACAAAGCGCTTCTGGCTTTTTATAATAGTAATCGTCGTGTTTTCTTTTTGCTGTTTGTGTGCAGCATTGAATAATTGCAGCATGCACTTTTCCTTTACAAAAGGCAGCGTTTTGATCAAAAGGCTGACAAACGGGTGCGCAGATAAATGCAACAAACACAAATATACTGTATAGGCTACTCGCTAAATGTAGCCTCTAAAAATGCCTCTAATTCCAGATACTGGAATACGTATTTATTATTCTTTCATATATCTTGTAAATTTATGAATTACACTTGAAAAGTATCAAATCCATTTTTAAAGTCTGATTTATTTGCTATCATTAATTTTTTTTTTGAGGAACTTACAGAAGTGACATGCAACCAAATACATAAAAGGTCTATAGACTGTTTAAAGTTCATTAATAATTAGGGTTGACATGCTGAAATAACTACAGTGTAATGCCACAAAAGAAAAAAAAAAAAGCATTACATATTTTTATGTTCATTGGATTAAACTAAAACATTTTTATTTTTATTTGATTTATGTTTTGATTTATTATCATCGGCTTCAGTAGACACGCAATACCAGAGATTAAAACACGACTGCGCCCTACAGGTAATGTACGTCATGTGCCTGAGAACTTCACCATGGCCCGCAGACTGCTGCGGCAGCTCATGAGATTCCTTTCTTTGAGACGCGCATTCTTAATGGTCACATCTGTAGTTGAGTACTTAAATCTTCTAAATAAGCACTTATCAAACACCCCGTGAAGAAAGATCTCGAGCTCGACCCCTCTCAACTCTTTCACCATAGGACAATATGAAATCTATGAAGTCCTCATCATAGCACATAGACAGTGCTGGTTAAAGTGGTAAATAACTTACTACTGTCCAATCAGATTTGTTTATTTTTGTTTGTTTTACTTGCCTTTAGTGCACTAAAGTTGAGACACTACCACTCATACTGATTACCTTGATAGATCAGAAAATGGTGTAGGAGTTAAGGTAATGGCCCTCTCCTGGCTCAGGTCTTATTTGACTCATCATTATCAGTTTGTAGATGTAAATGGTAACTTCTCTACATACACTAAAGTTTGGTGTTGTTTTATGCATTTACCTGTTCTGTTTAAAAGGTCTTTAACTGTGAACTGTTGGGATTGATCTGCCAAATCTACTTTAATCAAATGGTGCAGGCTTTTGATTGGTAGCTCATATAATTAAGCAACAGGCAGAGCTTCCCTTTACAAAACCCCACAGATATGGAGCAGTCTTCCAATTAGTGTTTAGGACTGAGACATAGACTCAGTCCAGCCTGTGACAGGATACTTCATCCACGACAAACTCAGCAGACATAGACCAACTCAGACAGGCCATCGTCCAGCAAGGGGCTCTACTGAGTACCCACAAGCAAAGTATTCAACAGGTGAATCAGACACACTCATCTCTCAGCTCAGTTGCAACAAAACAACTACTAGCTACTTACTCATCACTCTCAGCTCCACCTATCTGTCACAAACCTTACCTTCCCAACCCTTAAACTTACTCACTCTTTTCTGTAACAATGCTTCATGCTGCTTGAAATCTAAGCCTCAACCTTCCCTACAGTGTGTTTAAGAGTGGCTTACATTATCCCTTTCTTTATTGTTAGGGCTCGGGAATGGGGAACTGCATTTGGGATGCCAAAGACCCTTGTTGATCCAGTTTTCACAGAAGAGACAAGGAGGGTATTTGACTCCCACTCATGCAGGGAGGCGGCAAGACATCTGCTGGAACTATGACATGGTCTCCATTTAACTACAACATTGAGTTCCATTGAGTTCCTAACTTTGGCAGCAGTGACTCACTGGAACATTCAGGCTCTTTCTTCTTTCTGAATGGACTTTCTGGCCAACTAAACTCTCACAGTGATTTCAGTAGTCTCATGGACCTAGTAGGACAAATTAACTCACACATCAGGCAAAGATGCTGACCTCATGACCAGGTCAGATCCAGAGCCAGATCCCCTTTACTGGCACAATCATCCAGTGCCTCTGTTAAGCCTATGCAGATTTACCAAGTTCGACTCTCACACAAGGAGCATGAGCGTAGACTGCTGTCAGGGACATGCCTCTATTGTGTCACTCAAAAGTGAGACCATTGGTGAACCTCGGCCTATGGAGGAGACAATCCAATGGCCGTCTTTTAGTGCTTGTCCACTACTTCCTCCTATTATCACCCTATGTAATAAGTCTCACGCTCTGTTTGTTGACTCCAGTTCAGACGTGAATCTCATCAGCGCTGCTCAGGAACTATGCATTCACAGTCAGCAACAAATGATCCTGAGTATAGATTATGGATTTCCAGTAATCATTCTGAGGAGATCTCCTTCTTGTTGATAGACAATGCACAATCCTACCTAGTTCCTGGTTCACACATAACAAACCAAATATTATTTGGTCTAACAATACAATCCTTGGGTGGAGCTCCCTCTGCTTCACCTCATGTCTGAACTCAGCTCTTAACTCTGGGCCCAACTCCGTCGTAATAACCCAATCTCCCAACCTCAAAAAGGTCTTTAGTAAGTCCCTTGCAGTCTCCCTTGATGTCAAAGGGTCATGTCCTTCACCATGTGATGCAACACTCCCGCACAATGCTTCCTTACATGTGTCCCAGACCAAAGCCCTACTGGGTTCACTTAGTTCTGCAATTATCATGGGCTCCAATTCACTCAGACTAAACAATTGATGACTGGTAAAAAAAAAAAAAAAATCATCTCGCCTGAAACTGCTAATTGTGCCCATGCTAGGCTTAAATTTCTCTTCTTGATACATAATGCTTTTCTTCTTATTATAAAACATGTTTATTTTTGTCACTATAAATGTCCTGTCAGCTTATTCTGCTCTGAACTCTTTCATCAACAGGGCATTTTAGGAAAGGTAGCAGACATTATAAGTACTATTTTACAGTAGGATAAACTAATAATAGCTGGCCAATGCTTCTGTCCCTGGGGAAGATCATCCAGGATTGAAATTTTAATTACACAAAAAACAATTATATAAGGGATTATAAATTATAAGGAAATTATGCGTTCTACACAGACTGTGAGATTCAGAGGAAGGGCAATTTTGTAATTTGTACTGGCTGAGCCTTGAACTGGTATGAACATCTTTACTGTAAGTCATTAGAATGGATTGCATAAGGGCATCACTTTAAGTGATTATGCAACCTGATGGCTCTTGTATAAGATTCCGACCGACCGCGGTATGTCACACACTCTTCAAAAACTGTTTAAACTATTGGAAATAAATAAATTGTTCAAGTGTTTATATTCCACAAACAGCTTGGTTTGTTCATAAACCCTAAAACAATCCAATTTGCAATTCATTCATAATGAGGCTCATAATTGGGATGGCAGCCTGTTACTTGCCATATAAAATATCTCACAAGCTTTTACATGGTTCATGTTACTCAATTTACTCTATGTGGACAGAATTTTATATGTCATTAGAAAAAATAGGATGGGGAACCTTCTAATGGTAAAAACACATTTTTTCCACACCACGGGTCAGTCAAAACCAGAGAATTTGCATCAAACTTAAGAGCAACATTCCTGACAATTGCAGGTACTGTACATCCCAAGATTGACAAAGCAGCAGCACCTTTTACCTGCGTAAGACCCAAGACCAGAAGGGGGATCGGGCAATTCTTGGAGTTGGTTTGGTATTTATGATAGTTTGTACCCATTTTTTTCTTTTGGGTGAAACCTGTCCTTTAACTAATTTCACTGTAAAGGGCAAACCAGATATTTTACAGTGGATGAAGTCTTGCAAGCAGTAATTTTGCTAGTTTAAAGTAGTAAATGTAGACTTTTTTCTTTTGGGCTTGAATTTTTTTAATCATTGGGAGAGACGCATGCTGAAAAGTATTTGGAGTATTGGAATATCACCTATTGTATCCACTGTCCCTTGTTCCAAGTCTCACACACTTTCCCAGGGAACCCAGGGCACCAAACAGGGTGCACCATAGACAGGGTATCAATCTGGCACAGGGCACACAATCACACACACTACTAATCTGTTGGGAAACCCAACAAGCGTGAGCAGAACATGCAAAGTCCACGCACACAGAACAGAGGGGAACTCAAACCCCAAAAGGTTGAGGCCACAGTAATAACCACTAGGCCACCTTGCCACCACCACTCAGAAGATGGTCACATAAAAATGTCAGTTAACTATCTTTTTTTTTTTTTAGCACACCGCCCTCACCCTAGAGTGTGTTTTAACTTTGATTGTCAGTACTCAATTCCACAAATGTCTAAGGTCACTTTGATTAATGTATAACCTCGCTATCTTTCCATCTCTCCATCACTTAGCACTGTGATGGTATTTGTTGTCTGACTAGGCTATCAATCATTTTTGGTTTTTAATTGAGGAGGAGGGGATTATTGTTTGTGATGATGAAGCACACAACAATGTCTGGATACTCAGGTCCACTGGAACATATCCCTGTCAATATCACTTCAGAGTTTGCAGTACAGCTTTGCTTAGTTCATCAAGCATTGGAGCGGGCTTTCTGTGTGTATATGATGGTAAAAGAAAAAGGTGACAAGGTCTAATATGCCAGTCACTAATGAATGGAATTAGAATATTGATCAAGAGCGGACTACCATTAAGCTGCTAGACATTTGGGCATATTTCAGGTTTTTCTTGAACTCATTTTCCATGACTTAGAAGCAGTTAAAAAGGACACACTGTTGTTTAAGATGACATAAGGTTATCAGGACTGTACTGACTAAGCGTCTCAGAGTAGGAAATCACTCCTAAATGCCAAAAAGTCTTAGAGTGCTGCAAATTCGGTCCTACTTTTAGGAGTAGGAATAAGATCAATTATTTAACATTCTTAAAATAGGAAATCACTCCTACATCCACCAGAATGTAGGAGAGCTCCGAAGGTGTCCTAACTGGTTAGGAGTAGTGAGGAAATTTCGATCATTTTAGTAACACTGAGTGACACAGAGTTCATAAAACACATGTTTGGACAAAAATGGAATACCTTTTTTTTTATTTTTTTTATCACATGCCGTATGTAACCGGTCCATTAATGAATTTTTGCCAGGCAGCTGCTCTCCAGTCTTTCCAATTAATCTTTATGTGGTATTCAGTTCCAAATCATACTAGGCCTACTTTCACCCATGATGTCTGGTAAGAGACTTCTAGATCTCTGTATTGAATCAGCAAATAGTGGAGCATGGCCTTGATTTATTTGAAATGTTAGAGGAGGTCTGTTGCAGAAGGGTCCTGTTCGAGCACTGACTGTGGACAGAGAGCAGCAAAGTAAAACTTGTAATAATTTCCAACTCTGGATTATTATTCAGTCTATTTACTGTATTTGAGTCTTGTTTTGTTTAAAAACCAGAGAGCCATAAACAAGAGAACGCTCTCTTGTTTATGGCTCTCTGGTTTTTAAACAAATCAAGACTCAAATACAGTAAATACCTTAGACAGTGCATCGTGCAGTGTGTGAACCAATAAGGTCACTGAAAAATTACCTGTTTAAAATATTTTAAATAAATGACCTGTATGGTATCTCAAGCCTCTCTTCAGCCCTTCAATTCTCAAGCTTTAGTAACAGTGGATTTCCATACAGCCTAAAATCCTCAGCCAGAGGATGTTAAGCTGTATTTCTACCTGACTCTGGACACAGTGGTGGACAAAGTACACAAAGTGAAGTAAAAGGCCTCCAATTACATTTATACTTGAGTAAAAGTACAAATGTACTCACCTTTAAAATGTACTTACAGTAAGTCTGAAATTAGCTTGTATTTGTTCAAAGTAGCATTATTAAATGTCATAAAAGTCTGTCTGCAGAGGTGGTAGAGGTGCTGCTAGGGATGGAAAATCAAATCAGGTACAAAAACATTTACTCTGCCTCCTTGAAAGAACAAAGCAATGGTAGTGTTTCTTATAAGACAAAACACTGACCAAGAATGGAATACGAGTTAGAGACGCCACGGTTCAAGTTACCATGTTAAAAATCAAATGTGAAACATTTAGGCATTTGGCAGACACCCTTATCCAGAGCGACTTACATTTATATCTCATTATACATCTGGTTAAGGGCCCTGCTCAAGGGCCCAACAGTGGCAACATGGTGGTTGTAGGCTGTGAACCTGTGAACAATAGCTACACGGTCTTTGCCACCACAAAAAGGCTGAGCTGTCTGCATAGAGCTGTGCAGCCAGGGAGCTCAGGGGGCGCGACTCGGCCCAGAGTAGGTCTAAACACTTCCCAGAGGGGAGACATTGAAACAGATCAGTGACAAACACAATGGCACCACTCAGATAAACACTGCACCTAGCCCTGATATAAACAAGGCCGAAACCGAAAACACAGTGCGTATAAAATCCAACACTAGCACGAACAGTGATCCTGTCCCTAATGTCTGCACAGATATACAACAGCGACAGGAAAAAACACACAATTACTCGCACAGGAAACTACAGTGAGCTTTGATAGGGAAAGGCAGAAGTTACACAATACCTAACAATCGACAGAAACGAAAATACCTAAAAATGCAAAAATGCAGGAGAGGAAAGAAGCAGGGTGCAGAAGAGCACACACAGACGGTGGATCGCACATAGACGTGGAGGAACAAGTAAGATGTTTTTACTGCTGATCGAAGGAGAAAGGAGACAAAGTTGTTAATAAAATGCATAAGACAGGCAAGATAAAAAGAAATCAGGAGAAACTGTAGTGTATCAGACCATGGTGTATCAGGCTATGAGCAGAACTGTGAACTTTAACGGGGCAAATGGATTAAAACAGAAACAAGATTTGAAAAGCAGTTTTGGTTATTAGTAGGGTGGAGGGGGTGGGGGGTGGGGGCGGGGCACATGGGAACTAAAAAAAAAAACACTAATAAACTAAAATAAGTTTGTAAATAAACTAATGCATTGCATGTGCTATTTAAAAAAGTGAAAATGTAAATAGCTTTTTATTTAACATTGTTCACAATAAAGAGTATATAAAACAAAAACAAAAAAACGTCTCTTTCTTTCTTTCTATGTCAGGTAACCGCATATACAGTGGGGCAAAAAAGTATTCTGTCAGCCACCAACTGTGCAAGTTCTCCCACTTAAAAAGATGAGAGAGGCCTGTAATTTTCATCATAGGTTTACCTCAACTACTGTATGAGAGACAAAATAAGAAAGAAAAAAATCCAGAAAATCACATTGTAGGTCACCTACAAACAAGCAAGATTTCTGGCTCTCACAGACCTGTAACTTCGTCTTTAAGAGGCTCCTCTGTCCTCCACTTGTTACCTGTATTAATGGCATCTATTTGAACTTGTTATCATTATAAAAGACACCTGTCCACAACCTCAAACAGTCACACTCCAAACTCCACTATAGCCGAGACCAAAGAGCTGTCAAA
>JAQMYJ010000021.1:13528644-13547404 GCA_030014305.1 Clarias laeviceps | reverse complement strand
TGGGTTTACCATTCACGCTACAAAGGGCTAACCGCTAAAGCTACGTTTTCTGGTCATCTCGGGTTAGTTCATGACAAGTTCCTGCAACGTGCAAGTGGTGTTGGTGAATGATGTGTGTACAGTTCCCACAGACAGACGCGTCTCTGCATCAAACATCAGCAGTGGGCTCTAAACCACCTCGGACGGTATAGTCACTCATAGACGTACGGCCTTCTTTAAAGCGTTTGCACCATTCACATGCTTTACTGCAGCTAAGAGTCTCATGACCATACTGTGTTTAAAGTTTCCTTTAAATGTCAAGCGGTTTTACGATTCCATTCATCGGTAATTCCATCACAAGTCCCGTTTTGACTTGAACACCCTTTGTACATTTTAGACAGCATTTAATTGCTTCTACTCAATTGTACACAGCACATAGGCATTTGCATTACAGAAACAAGGATTAACCTTAAGTAATCAGGGTAAGTCATAAATATAAGGTAAACACTTTTTCTCTCTCATATTTGTACGTTTTTTTTCCCACATTTCATTTGAGTCAATACGCTAAGCATTATTATTCACAGCTTTACATTTTTTTTTCATTCTGTCATCACTGAAAATGCTTCTTTATGTAACATTTTAATTGTCAAATACAAATGGATTAAAGGTTTTTGTGCTATAACAGTCCCTAATCCTGACCTAATAAAGAATGGAACAGTTTGTTTTCATGTGTAAACACATTTGTATTATGCTTTTGTTATATTGGCAGATTAATAATATATACATATAATAAATTTTATAATAATACTAATAATATAATAAAGTACCTAATATAATTTTTGCATTATTCTCCATAAGAAACAAAATGACATGAATTAATTCAGAAAAACTTGATTTAGCACCTTTTCGTTTGGGATGGGTATAGAGCGCTTTACTGATCATTATTAGTGATCAGTTGCTAGTGGGTGACTAAAGCGAAAACAACAGATCACCAAAGAACACTGCTGTGTGCTCCTTTGATCTCGGCTTGCCAAACACTGTTGGGAGTCTCTCACTAGCAAGCTGCTAGATGAAAGGAGGCAAGGTGAAGCCAAGCATGGCAGTCTAACCCGATTTCTTGTTAAGAGTGCCAGTAAAGATTTCACAGTTTGTTGTGAGGTTGTGATCTGGGAGGTTGTTATTAAGGGGTTTGAGTCTTCGTCTAGCTTTGATACAAACACATTTGTAGCGTTGATGCATGGCATTGGACGGATAGTTATAGAAATAAATTAGTACGCAGAACAAAATGCGATGAGGCTTGACTAAGGCAATATGCAATCATGAGCAAATAGATGTATTTCTAAATTAAATAGAGTGCAAAATATATTTATATAACTGGTGTTACATCAGTGGGCGGCACAGTGGCTTAGTAGTGTCGCCTTGCACCCCCAGGGTCCGGGCTCGATTCCTGGCCAGGTTCGATTGGGACCCTGTCTAGGCTGTACCCCACCGCATGCGCTAAGTCTCCTGAGACCCTGAATACAGAATTAAGCGGTATAGACAGAGAATAAGTGAGTGTTACATCACTTATCAACAGGATCTCTATCCTCTGGCATCAATTAAAATGTAAAATCTTGTCTATTATTTTATGTATCATGTCTAGACAAACGTAATGCCTGTGCAATACCTGCGTCTTCTCCCATCAGGGGCCGCAAAGTGAACGAAATGAACAAGCTTTCAAAACGCACTGTTGTTCTGTCACTTCAACAATGGATTCGGCGCTGCTTCCGTACAGCTCCTGACTCACACACTCATCATCATATTCACGCTCGCCTGATTAGCAATCATGTACACTCAATTTAACCGTGGCATTGGTTGAATCTCAATACTCTCTTCACTACCGCACATGGGTAAAGTCGACACTCAGTGTCTCGTACCTGCAGTGTCAAGGCTTACTGTTCTGTCAGAAACCAGTGTTTCTGGTTACGACTGCAATTCTGCTTCTTCCGTTTACTGCATGTCTTTATGTTTTACCTCGATTCTGCCTTGATCTTGTTTTAAAATAAACTCTCCTAACTTGGAACTGTCACCATCTGACAACAGAAATACCTACAGTAACACCTGATATTTTCACAAAGTTTGTTTGCTCTTTTAAAATCTTGAGAGTGTAAAGGGGCTTGTATCACCTAAAATAGGTTCCACTGCCATAACTGCCATAATACCCCATGTCATCTCACACTAACTGGAATCAAGTGTGAACAAGCTTTGTGGAAACACTCTTTTTTTTTTTTTTACTCATAAACATTTTACTCATAAATTAATTGACCTCTAATAGTCGTACCATCTCCCACCAGTTGCAGCAAAGCAAGGTCGAGCGGTCGCTTCCAGCGCGAGTTCTTGTGCAGGGCGATGCCATATCCTGTAGTAGCAAACACCTTCCCTGAACCAATGGTCATCACTTTACAGCCCTCGTCTTTCCGCGCCATGTAGTTTAAAACAGCTGCATCGTAGATAAAGGCATCCAATTTGCTGTAAGCAGAAAGCAATAAAAAGTGGTGTAAAATTCATCGTTAAAAGTTTAGAGAGCTTAGCAATATAAAAAAAGTGATCCGATCTTTTTTAGTGTATGGTTGCCGCATTGAAGGTGTGTTTGTTGGAAAGAAAGAAAAAAAAACTTAAGTCCTGCAACAAGAATGACCACTAGGAAGTCAGAAAGTGAGTCAATCCGCGTAGAGCCCCATGTCCAGCTTTACAACAGAAATAAACATTTGCAGCCTGATACAAAAATCAGTTTTGGTCTCTGAAGCTAGATTTCTTATTCATGACGGAGGGTGATATATTTTTTTTCTTTTTCTTTTGTATTTATACACTGTACAGTCCCTACTTTATGTTTGCACATTTTTCTTTGCTGCTGTAAGGTAGGAATTTCCTCAATGTGGGACAAATAAAGGTATATCTTATCTTATCT
Organism: Clarias laeviceps; assembly: GCA_030014305.1. Taxonomy (NCBI): domain Eukaryota; kingdom Metazoa; phylum Chordata; class Actinopteri; order Siluriformes; family Clariidae; genus Clarias; species Clarias laeviceps. Next base: position 13,544,478 of record JAQMYJ010000021.1, on the reverse strand, counting down.
TATCTTATCTTATCTTAAAATGATACATAATTAAGCGTGTGGCCAATTTGAGTGACATCTGCATTGCAGGTATCAAACCACTAGCTGTCTGCTAGGCAACACTTTACTGTAGCTAACCCGCTAACTGGAATCGTAGTTTAACTTACCACAAGAAATGTAGTAGTGGACACGGGATGATGTGTAGGGTTTAGATGACGACATTCAATCAAATGCAAAGTGATGTTATCATAGAAATTTAAATTCGCCACCTCATCATTTTAGCTAAGCTAAAACTACTGTAAGCTAGCTAACTTGTGGTAACTAAGGTAAGTAGGCGTGTTCCAGGGAACAGCCTGGTTCAGATTGTTCCACCCATTTATGAATTAACTGGGGTTTAGATAGAGTCAGCTCCTGCCAAGATGGTGACGAAAAGAGCGCCCACAGTCAAGCTTCTAAACCGCTCTTGAGTGGTTGTCTCTACGAGTGATGTCACGGAGGGTTTGTACAGTTTCTATACAGTCCATGTTGCTAATACACCCATATACCAAATTTAAATATATGCTAAACATGAAAAAAAACAGAAAAGCTTTTTCTTAATGAAATTAGATTTCTTAAATTACTCTTACTTTTTGTACAACTTTTGTACTTCAACAAATTTAAATTACAAATACATATAAGGGACCTCTCTTTCTCTTTGCTAAGGTTAGCTAAGCAAATACCGCTTCAAACCAAAAAAGTCTATTTGTTAGAAAATAGTCTTTAGGAAAGTAGCAATTTCAGTGTAATTGTGATGTTTCTGGTGCCTTCACACAAAGGGTGGAAGTCAGCTTTCACACCCACTCTGAGACAGACAGAATCCGACAGCCGACAAAATAATTAATGGCTATGCTCTGATCCATGCTGTAACCCACATCTGTCTGTCCTGCTACATTAAAAGGAAATCTTTATTTTCCACTACTCCTTTAGTCAGCTTTACGGTTTCAGAAGCTGTGCCTAAAGATAAAATGCAACTGATACAGTAGATTTTCTTTTTATCCAACACAGCTTTTGAGCTGCTTTTCCTATGAGCTGCTCAATTTATATAGTACTACTTACACAGGATTGACCACTGAAAATAAGAATAAATAATGTAGCTTAGTATAGAAGTAAAGGCTTAAGTAAAGACTATAGTAGTTCATGTTCTTTGTCAAAAGGATCTCATCTACTCACCCAGTCTTGAGGTTGTCGATGGCCTCCTCGACTCCTCTCTGGTTGTTGCGCACCATAAATTGATGCATGTTAGGGTAGTTGCTGCGAATATTCTCTTCTGTGCTGCCATTTGGGACGGTGCCAAAGCGAAGGGGAGGGTACTGCTCTGTCGGCTGCTGAAACTAGGAGGGAAAAACATGAGTAATGCTGAACAGACATATATGCCACAATCTATGACTGGTATTCCTGACAAAATGACAAAAGAAAAGGGATTTTATTTTTTGGCCACAATAAAACAGGGATCAAAATTGTTGGTTTTTAATTTGTTATTCAAGGTAATGATGTTTTGGTCAAATTACAATAATCAGTCAGTCATAACACCACCACCATTTGAACTGAACAACGCTTATCACCAATACAGCAGTAAACAGGTGACAGTATCATGGACACCTGCGGGTTCCACAGAAAAGTCAATGCAGCACATATCACAGGAAACAAGTAAACGCTGGTTATGATAGAAAGGAACCAGAGCACCCAGTGCATCATAGCCTGACACGCATGTATCCTAGCAGTCAAAGAGTCCAAGGTCGCCCACCTGGCCCCCAAAATCCCCAGGTCCCAAACCGACAAACAAGTACAATCCATGGAATCCCCAAAATTACCCGTAAACAAATGACCCACTTTGCTGCTGCAAACTTCCTGGGATACCAAAGCATATCCCCAAAGGCCCTACGGAGCACCAGCATGAGGGGCCAGAGCTGCCCCAGTGGCACAAAGGGAGCCCAAAACCTTGGTGGTTTTAATGTGATCCACATAGAATCAATGGTATTAATAAAAAAGGTGTTAGTTTGAAAAATCTTTTCTTTTTCCCCCCCCCCGATTTTCTCCCTAATTTAGTCGTGTCCAATTCCTCCCCGCCACTAGGGGGCACCCACATTAAGGCTACTACTACCACTGAGCCATCCTCCGAACCACGTGACGCCAGCTGACCGCATCTTTTCGAACTGCCGTTAGGCGCGGCGTAACACACTTGGAGGAAGGCGCTATCCGCTCCTTCTGCTTGCGCATTCCCACAGATGCCCTTGATTGGCTATAGAGCTAAACGAAATCTACTGTATTTGGAGCATCTAGTGGACATGTCTTCCCTTTGAGAGGAAGTGGCAGGCATCTTTGCTGTTTTCTAGTCTATCACTATGACTGAGATTACTATGGTGGCTCCATAGTAAAATCTTCTTGTTTTAGCAGGTGTATGAGATTCAGCTAGAATCATTGATTGCACTAAACAAGGATGGGATTATCTTATCTTGTAAACTGGAATAGTAGTCGCTATTTGTAAAAAGGGCACCAAAAGATGTGTTTTAAATGTATGGGAATTACATTCCTCAGCCACTTTGGGACCAATTTATGCCAGAACTCCTCAAAGGAGACTCCATCTGATGGGAGTATGCCAAACTAGCCCACGTGTTTTGTGGCATTAGAGACAGCCTTTGATGGTGTGATTTGACATTCGTTTTGTGCTCCATTACTTTGTGCAATCTGGTGGTGTCCGCCTTCTTGACGTTAAGTCGAAACCATTTAAGATGGCTGTCAGACTCCATCCATGATGTGTCTTGTCCCATTCCTGTTTTGGTTGTCAAGGACAGATAATCATGACACAGCGAATGTTGTAGAGTTTTTCAGTATTTTCCAGATGATGTTCCTTGATAGAATTTGACCTTCAAAATGAACCTGAACGTTTTGCTGTTGAGAGGCAACCAGCTGGGATAAAAATCCAAGGCTATGATTCTCTCCAGGAGAATAATGGAATGTTTCTTTCAGGTCAGGTGATGGATCTTACCCCTAAACAGTAGTTTAAGTTCCCAGGAATCTTATTCATGAGTGCTGGTAAAGCAGAAAGTGAGGGTAGTCTGTAGTGACCAAAAGAATACGATCATAGTTACAGGTTGGAAACATGAAGCTTCTCCGAAGGGTTTTGCCTTTACTATAAAGAGGGTGAAAAGTTGGCCGTTCAAGGGAAGCTTGAAGTAGATGAGCTGCTCATTTAAACGAAGAGGATCCGGTTAAGTTTGTTTCGGGTTCCTCTATAAGGATGCCCTCTGGTCAGCTCCTGCTACAGGCACATTTAAATGAATATTGATACTGGGGCAGACCCATAGCTGGAGAGATTAGACTGCATAGCTGAGTTAGAAGAGAATACTGTGAAGAAGCTTGAATCTATGGCTAGTCTGGGGTGACCTCTCAGCCTGTTGCCATGACAACCGCCACCAGGAAGAGGGAAAATGTATATATATTAGACACTGTCATTTTATTTGTCAAAAGCACAGTATGCCAGAGACAATGGAATATTTAGCATGCTTAAAGTGACAGATTCTATAGGAAGCAACATCTCTGGTGGATCTGGTGGTACATGACAGGGACTTGAAATTGGTTACTCTACCCATAACAGCACTGTTGCTATGTACAGGCGCAAACTGTGATTTATATGTAGACTGTTGATTCAATTCAATTAATCTTTTAGCTATTAAATTTCAATTGCACTAATGTTTATTGTTTGATTTGTCTCAAACAGCTATATTTCTTACAGGATCTGAAGTATTAAAAACTACCAAAGGTATCTAATAAATACCACTGAAATGTTGTGTAACGTGTTGTTTGTTTTAATGTTTGGATTTGTAAAAAGCAATAATCCTCTTTTTTTCCCCTATCAAACCTCTCCACACTCCAGTCCAGTGGGTGGCAGTACTGCACTAACAACCCATGAACTTAAAAGAAGCAATACTCTCGCAAAACATGAGTATTTGCGGAAGATGGAAGCGGTTTGTATTTCCTGCAATGGATGTGGTATATTTTTATATTTTTATATTACCATTAAACATTTGCAATTAGTTTAGTATAGCCTCAATAATTTACAAGCTGTAAATTGATCCTGAATAAAAACTGATCCATCTATTCAATTAATTGACTTATTCAAATTGCATAATCAATTAAAGTGCTCAGCTCTGATGTTCTCCCTTCTGCGCTGTCCTAAAATCCATGACTCTATCCTTAGTTTTGCTACCATTGTAATCCATGCAGACTATCGTCACTGATGATGATGATGATGATGATGATGATGATGAGCTCTGGGACAGCTGTGTGAGCAAACATCAGGATGTTCCTTGAGCTGTCTTTGTGCCTGAAAAGCAGTGTTAATTTACAGTATGTGATTTAATTGTTGTTTGTATTAAATGCAAAATAAATTTTATAAAAGTTAGTGTGCGTAACTAAAGTTAGACACTAGTTTTAGAATTTTAGAAGTCTGTTAGTTGTAGTTTATTTTGAACAAAAATTTTAGCCTAATTTTATTAATGCCTACTAACTTTCAGAAAATACAACTTAAAATTTATTTTGCATTTAATAATACAACAATAATTCAATCACATAGGTCACATTTTTATCCATATATTTTAATCTTAGATGACAATTCCACCCAAATGATTTGTGAATTGTCTTATAAATAGTTACAGTGGAGTGAATAGGCTATAAACAACGTAGTTTTACTGTTACTGTAGGGTAATTTGTATAACCGGTGTAATTGCAAATAGTGCTACAAGAACAGGAAGTTAAAGAGGCTACAGTGATGTCGGTGCATTGTAAATCAGAAGATTTACAGATTTTCCGATAACAGACTCACGCAAAACCCTCTCCTTCGGTGGACGTACGATGTCAGAACTCCACTCATTACTCCTTGAGTTAAAGTGGCTTTATACCGTTAAGTTCAATTAGAATTGCAGTCAGCAATGACATTCACTTCAACCTAATTCAAACATGGTTTTTAAACCAGAGTTAACTGTTATCGAGGTAAACAAGAATGCAGCGTACTATTAAACTAATGATACCAATTCAAGACTGGCTAACGTTAATGATCCTAATAAGCTAACCTTATGTGCCAGCAGTCGATAACATTACTATGCAAGTTCAGGGTTAAATAATACTACACATTTAAAAGTAAACTGTATTATTCCAACGCTGATCACATTCTGCATAACTGTTATATAAATCTTAATGTTAACTTTAAAATGTTCATAAAATTTTCATTCATTTTTGAGCAGCTGCTTCTTCACATTAGTTTTTCCAACTAATGTTTAAATTTTTTCCAATTTTTTTGTTTTGTTTACTGCAGCAACTTAGATGAAGTTATCCCATACTCCTTTTTTTCTAAGTGCAGGGAGAGCCATAGCCAGTAACAAGAGGTTTGTTTTTGATGCCAGTGGGTGCGTAACATATTTTTTAACACCCAATCATAAGGTATGCTACTGCAGTTTGTTATTGGACAAAAAGCTCAATTGATTTTAAAATCATTTATCCATTCATCAGTTATTCACATTTAGCGTTTATTCACTGACAAACATTTCATCAGAGTTCTAGTTTTCAAAGATTGCTTTTTATTTTGTTTAAGTCTCATTTTTGTCATGGAAAACTAAGTCATCAACGAATATTTTCCTCATCATTTTCGTTGATGAAATTAACACTGGTGAACAGGGAGTTCAGAAGTGGGCCTAACATGCATCCTGGTGGGGTGCCTGTATTCAGAATCAGCATGAGATCTATTTGACTGTTTATGCTAATTGAAAGGATTGAGTGCATACGCTTTTTGCTACAGTACATGCTACAGAGTTATTATTAATAAGAAAAGGAACAAAAAGCGACTCTACAACATGATGTTCTTGAACCGCTGTGAGTCACGCTGACTGTCCTGTTATAGTAATTCACAGTCAGCACTGTATCAGGGTTGTCAGTTCGGAATTGGAAGGAAATTTGTACTCATTTGTCACACGCCAGCTCAGATATGTCAAACATCATCTCGTCCCTACTTTAGGCATGAAAGAATACATGCAACCCAGAGCAATCAACTCACTGAGACGTTAAAGCAGAGCAACTCCTAGGTTTTGCTCTTTTACTTGGTATTACAGTACGTTCTGTTCATAAAATAGAAATGGCAGGATGTAATTAGTTACAAATGGGCTGCATCTCACATTGCACAATCCCACAATACCATTCTATAAAGTCTACTAGTGTACCAATCATGTCATTGATATGTAGGTACAATTCATAGTGTACCTACAAATTATACAACCCTGATTCCAAAAAAAGATTGGTAAGATGGGTAAAAAAAGAAGGAGAATAGTAATCTAGAAAAAGCAGGATCTGTAAAGTCTCTTCACCTTGCACTGTACTGAACACCACATTGTTTACAAATTGATTCCAAACATTTGGGATGCTCGACTGTTTACCATTATGTAACATTACCATTTCTATTTATAACACTTTTTAAGCTTTTGGGCACTGAAGACACCAGTTGGTGGGATTTCCCCCATTCCTCCATTATGCAGGTCTTCAGCTATACAAAAATTGCATGGGGTCTTTGCTCCATAATGCGCCACACATCTGCAATTGGAGACAGGACAGGACTGCAGACAGACCAGTCTAGCACCTGGGTTTCTCAGGGATGTCTAATGGAAAGATGGTGAATGAAAAAAAAAATCATTTTGGAACACAGTGCTACGGGCACTGGCACAACTCCCCAACATGCCTGATGCTGGCTTTTGGACCTAATGCTGATAACAGCTTCCTCTTTACTCTTTGGTCCAGAGAACACAATGGCTGTTGTTTCCAAAGACTATATGAAATGTTGACTGGTTGGACCTCAAAACACATTTCATCTCAGATGAGACCAACCCCAGACACGTCTTTGGCATTTCTAGACAGTATTGATATATGGTCTCCTTAAGCATTAAGTTGCATTTATAATAGCAACGACAAAAGGTGTTAATGGACAAAGGTTTACCAAAGTTTCCCAGAGCCCTCATTATAACATATACTGTACAGTAATATAATATAATAATATAACTACAGATACTGTACATGACTGGTTCTCGGAGATCACACGCTTTCAGAAGTGTTTTTCGACCATGCCCTTAAAGCATCAAGATTTGACAAGTTTCCTTGAATATCTTGGTCATTTCTTGGTGTATGGCATTATAATGATACCTACTGTAGGAGCAGATTCGATTTTTATGCAATTAAAAACCTCTATCAGTTAGTATCACAATTATAAGTATCACAATTTTATATATTTTTAAATTCGAACACAATTCGAAAAAAAATATTTTGCTTCTACCACACAGGATGTTGTGATGTGTGAATAATTTAGACTGCACCCCCTGTTGGAGCATAGAGGAATGGCATAATTTTACCAACTCAAATGTATTATTATAATTTTTTTAATTGAGTTTGGATTCAGTGTGGTGATACAGTACATGAATTGCTACACAAAAGGATCATGGTGAATCAATTCCTCCCCAATTGCTATTATATTCTGTATCATAATTGATTCACCAGTTTAACATCACCTGTTTCCTCAACATTCCTACTCTAGTAGGAATTTCCTTAGTTCAACTAATGACCGTGAAGACCAGTGGTGACCATTGGAGGCCAATGGTGACCATTGAAGGTCTGTGGTGTCCATTGTATTTATTCCTACCCATTTTTACAACCGTGGTAGGACCTCCAGTCAACATTCACACATGCATTCATTCCGGGCAATTTGGGAACGCCAATTAGCCTAATCTGCTTATCTTTGGACTATGGAAGGAAACCGGAGTACCCAGAGGAAACCCCCCATGCAAACTCCATGCACACAGTCCCCAGATGGGAATCAAATCTGGAGGTTCCAGGTTCTATTAATCTTTAAACATCATTATTAGTGCAAAATTGGCCTTGTCCCAACTTTTTGGAGAATGTTACACCCACCATATTGGAAATATGTGCATATTTTTAACAAACAGATAATTGGATTTGGTAAATCACCAAATAATGTGGTGTTGTACTGTTCTTTAATGAAGTACAAGGTGATGATACAGATAACCAACTTTATTGGAATTTGGGTTGTACAGTATAATCAAAATTCTGTATTGTTATAAAATTTAAATATTGGTTACCTTCTTGTCACTGAGGCCAGACACCGTGTCAATGTACTCCTCTTGGATCATGAAGGCAGCCAGGTTAGCAGTGTAGCTTGCCAAAAAGATAACAGCGAAGAAAGCCCAAACCAGCACCATGATCTTACTTGTGGTTCCTCTTGGGTTTTCTACAGGCACTGAGTTATTAAAGACCAAAGCCCACAGCAGCCACACGGATTTTCCTATGGTAAACTTCGATCCTCCCGCCACTGAGAGAGAAATGACAAACATTAGGACATCTTGGGGCTGACCGGAGTGCAGGGAAAAGACGGCACAAACGGTGTATGAGCACAACAATCAGACATGCTCTGGCGATTCAGAACATTATAAAAATTGACTGCATATTTTAGTCTAGTAATAAGCAGTAAGTTATGCGCTGCTGATTTCATTTCTAGATGTGCCTAAGGCAAAAAAAATAAAAAATCACTTACTTTTTCCACTTTGCAGGCTACGGTTGTATCCGACAGGGCTGAAAAACTCAAAGATAAAAACGGTTACGGCCACCACAGACAGGCACATGACGAACATCATCACCCATACGGCAGGACTGTAAGGCTCTGATAGGAAACAGGTGAGACAGTATACAGGTGAAGTGTGTATACAGGGATGGGGCGGGGGTAAGACATAAAACAATAAGGGTAGGGATACACAAAAGTCATAAATCTACATTACAAAACATAATAAGATGCCTGGACTTCAATATTTATTGCACCAAATAGATGTCATTGTTCAATATCTACAGCCAGACGTTGTGGAAACAAAAAAACGCAACTTGTTTCACGAGGACATTTTATATAAAATTCATTTTTAGTCATTTTTTGACTAAAAAAGCAATAATTTTTTTCTCCTTGTGTGACCTCATATAAGACACACCCTCTCCGGGCTCCCAGATGTGTTCAGCTCTGCTGTTTGCTGGTGAGGCGGGGCTTAGCAGTAGCTCATTTACAGTACATAGACACTAAAATGGCATGTTCAGAGGAGGAGTGAAACAAAGAGAGTTTGAGGTATGGAAAATGCATTAAAATATTGAACCTTTAAAGAACAAAATGTTCTTTCAAGTATTTGGACAACCATAAGCTGCCAAAATGCATAGATTTTCTGGAACTGCACAGGAATCACATTACAGAAGTTTTAATGATTGAGAAAGAGAGCACCATAAAACATGCGAGTCCAAGATCTTCCACAGGTGACCAATTGGGTTGTGAAAGTGACTGTGAAGTATGATTTACACCATTTAACAAATCATCAAAGCATTCAATGACTCCCTCATGCCATGTGCATGGAGGTGCTGTTATCCTAGAAGAGCTCGCTGGCATTAGGATAGATCAATTTTATAAAGGGGAAAAAGTTGTATGTAGTGCTGCCACCTGACCTGGTTCTCCCAGGACTGTCCTTTTTTAAACTATCCATTTCTGACAATATATCACATTTACCAGGACTCTATGGCTGATTTTATATGCAGTTAGATTCATTCATTCATTCATTCATTTTCTATACCGCTTTACCCTGTACAGAGTTGTGGGAAGCCTGAAACCTATCACCGGAGACTTCAGGCACAAGGCAGGGTACATCCTGGATAGAGTGCCAAGCCATCACAGGGCACACACACTAATTTACACACTACGGGCAACTTGGGAATGCCAATCAGAAAAATATGCATGACTGTGGGAGGAAACCGGTGTACCGAGAGGAAACCCACCAAGCACACAATCACATAACCAGTCTTAAACAGGTTGCCATGACAATAAACACAAAGCCCCCAACTCCCAAAAAATGAGGTCTTAATAAATGATTTCTGCTGGTCAGTTAGTTGTGTCTAGGATTACATACCGTAAATACATTTACTCCTCTTTAAAGGTGTGGTAATTCTTTAAAGAAACAACTAAAAAATGGTGCTGTCCACACAGTGTCAAAGTGAAATAGCTCACCACAGCATGCACGCATACACACACATACAGCAACGAGCATCTCAGAGGAAAACAAGAGAGCAGCCTAAGTATGTATTAGAGTGTGTTTAGTCTGAGTGTTGGTAAGTGTCGGTGCCTGGGAGTCAAGATTCTCCAGATGCTAACGGCTAGTCTTGTGACTCTGCTTTTCAGCGCGTTGGCGAGTTGTAAACAGTTTGTTTATGTGCATAAAGCCTTTTAAAACTTTTGAAGGTTGCTTCCTACATACATTTAATATTTAAGTGATGCATGAGCCTTTCTGAGATGAATGCAGAAATCTATCTATTCATCTATCTGTATATAGATATGCATTTCCTGCATATAGAAATACTGTTTATATACAGTATATAGTCTTTGGCTGCTATTGTCTAGGGGTCGCCACAGCTGATCATCCGATCCGCACACAACTTGCACAGTTGTGTGCCGCTGCGCTTTAATTAATTCTTGACACCTTTTAAATCTTTATTTGTAAATGATTTTTTTTAATGAGAAGATGCTAGAATAAAAGGTTAAAAGATTACACATCGAAGTTCATTCATGAATCTTCTACAGTATACTGTATCACTTTCCCAGTACAGGAACGCGGGGGACCGTGGACAGGGTGTCAATCTATCACAGGGCAGATGATTTGGGAACACCAGTTAACCTAATCTGCATGGGACTGTGGGAGGAAACCCACCAAGCACAGGGAGAACAAACTCCACATGCACAGACTCAAGACAGAAATCGAACCCTTGACCCTGGAAGTCCACAGTGCCAACCAGTACGCTCAAAGTTATTTTTATTATTTAATCATCCAACCAGAAACTTATCACTAGATTAACTGTGAACAATAATCATTAGACAAGCGTTTTAGTCACTGGTCCTACTGAAATACTAGCCAATCTTTGTGACTGAATCTCCTCTTTCAAAGTCACTTTTCTATTCCTCACCAACTTGTTTCAGAATAAAGGTCATCTCATCCTGCTCAGCATTTTTAAACATGGCACAGAGCATTGGTATTATGTTAGCTGATTAATTGTATCATGTTGTACATCTGCCTAGAGGTATCTACCCTCATTAATTTAGGTTTTCCCTTTGTTAGTTGTCTGTCAGCTCATTAGTTTAGATAAGTGTACAGATAACGACTTATAAAACCTTTTCTACCTCAAGCATGTCAATCCTTTAATACTTTAGAACAATGATCTCGGGCTATTGTAAAGTGAATTATTGCCACAGCTATACGTATCATACAGTACTAACGTACTGTATGATACGTACAGTATTATAACATCTGATACTGTCTTCCATATATAGGCCAAAAATGATCAGTTATTACCAGAATATTACTGAAATCATCAGTAATATTTTTTCTGCTATGGATTTGTAGAGGTAAGTAATAAAGCAACCTGCACAGAAGGCATGCATTATGTGAACCAATCTATACACCATCAGGCAGATGTCTGCCAATGTGGACAGCTAAAGTGCAGATTATTTGTCATACAAGTGAATTCCTTTGCAACTGTTAAAGGGAAGGATTGACACCCAGCGCAAAGTATTCTGAGCCAGCCATGAGTCACCAGTGCTGTAAGAAGTGGGGTGTTTAGGCTTATGCATTTCTTACTTGTTTCAGATCTCAGTACCTGACTACCTAAGTCTTACACGCTAAGAATTCAAACGCATTTAGCCGTGGCCAATTCACGTGTGAAAATCATTCCTCATTTTCTATTTGAGTCCTGGAATGTTCCATTAGGGAAGAAAAACACCACGGATGTGATAACCTGGTCATTCAATACAGTCAACTTTATTTTATTGCCACATAACGTTGCTGAGCCTAGACCTGACCCACTGAAGCAACGCCAGATCGTAACACAGTACAGTGGCCACTATGCATGATGGGTGCATGGCTTCATGTACAGTACTTTCCTTCTCACCCTGATGCACCCATCGCTCTGGTACAGGGTCAAAACTATAATCCATTCATCAGACCACATGACCCCTTTCTATTGCTCCAAAGTCCAATCTTTATGCCTCCTATAGCAAACTGTAGCCTTTTTTAGGATGAGTCTCACTAACAAGTGGTTTTCTCACGGCCAAACAGCTGTTTTAATCCCAATCCTGTGAGTTCCCAATACATTGTGTGTGTGTACTTAAATGCTCTTACTTTCACTATTAAACATAGCTCTACTGTCTGTTTTTTACAATGCAACTTCACCAAGTGTTTAAATGAGCTCTCATCACAGATTTTATTTTTCCCCAACCACAATTCTGTGTCCGTGAAGTTAATAGTTCATTACTATTAACTTCTAAAAATAACCTAACATTATTGTAATAATGAGTTGGACAAGTCAAATCCAGTCATTTCAGCAATCTACAGTATTTAGTTTGTTTTATTTGTTGATCCAAGCCAGTAATTTGGCCTATTTTTTGGCCGAACAGTGTACATACAAAAGCTACCTATTTTTTTTTTTTTTACAGGAGGGGGGGGGGGGGGGGGGGTGGGGTACCCCCCCCCCCCCTTTTTTCTACCTAATTCATTTGTATCAAATTCCCACCCGCATTCCATAATGCTTGTGTGATCTCCCGTGATTAGCTATAGAGCCGGGATTGATGTAAGAGTGTCCATCCCACCCTTCTGAGAGTACTCGGCCAATCAGCTCTCTCTCCAGGCCCCCAGGTACGAGAGACTACAGCATCATCCTGGATTCGAACTTGCAATTTCCAGATGATAGGTCTGACCGCATAATGATGTAATTTTTTTTTTTTTTCCTTAAAGGATGTGCAAATAATTTTATAGACCTGCACTAGACTACACAAGGTGATTTGCTTGTCTATCCCAGATTCATTTCAGAGGCTCCTACACCTCTTATATTCAGTGTTAACATCAAAGACTGCATGATTACCTTATGAATCGAGTTCATTCTATAACAGGTTTAAACTCATAACTATGACTGCTTTGAATCTAACATTTATATCTACAGTATTTCTAGTTCAAGTCTCAGGAGGGTGGGTAACTATATACATGCTTGAGGTATTCTGGTGCTATCACACTTTACATATTTTTTCTATCACTCACAAATACACACACAAAAAGCCTACATAAAGAATACTTCAAACCTTAAATCTTGGGAAGCAACTATAAGCTGGATTCTCTGGAGGGATTCCTTGCAAGCCAACTGCCATTCCTTTTTTCATTTGCAAATTGCTTCACATGTTCAAAAAGTTCTTGTCTGATATGAATATGAGGATGTAGCATGTAGCTTTGAGGGCGTCATGGTAACAAAAGAAATTTATGCTGCTTACTAACTCTGCCCACGTCCATCTCCACAACGGAGAACAGTTTCCCTGGTCTTCGTCAATGCCTGTGGGTTGTGATTTACTGCCCCTCTCTCTATGAGAACACTTCATCCCAAACTAATTATTGGGTATTTTTTTTTACAAATCATGATTATTTGGTCTGGTAATTGCTCTGTCAGGATCAATATTTTGATCTGCGTAGCAGATACTGCCTATTAACAGTGGTAAGACTTCAACCAGGAGATCAGCCAAACACCTTCAACAGTGGTGGCGGAGGTTCAGGATCCCGACCTCAGCAAGGACAGCCAACTATTTCTGTTTGCCTAGAATCTACAGGATGCCTGCCACGGGTGACTACTTACTAAGGGATATGACATTGGGTGAAGATCTGTAGGGGATGTGTATAGGGATATTCATGAATAACTGCTGGTGTCTGGCATTTTTTTATTCTGGTGGGGAAAGTATAAAATATAGGTTGGCCTTACCCCTCCAATTACTACTAACTGCCCAAACCATATATATATTTTGAGACATCCTGTAAATGTCAGGTTGTGAGCCCTCCATCCAACTCAAAAGTACCATTGTACCCTCTACAACTGGCCCAAGTATAATTTGTATTGCATGCAGAAGCAGAAAAAAATTCTGATATGGTAATTTTGAGAGATTATGTTTATTATGCTGATTTCATTGGCTTTTAGTGACAACAGATACACTGCCTGTGGCTATAAACGTGTTATTTCACAATGGTGTCCTCAATTTTAACCTATTTAGCAATATAAAATTTAAAAAGGCCAAGGTTACCTAGCAGATTATTATGCTTAAAGAGATTCTAAAAATACTACTTAGTAAGAATTGTGTTGAATCATGTGTTGAACCAATGGATGAGGGGATGATTAGCGGAATGATTTAAATCAAATACGTTGCGCCAAGCCCAGGAACGCCAATCCTTCTCGTTAAGGCTTCTTTAAGTCAGAGGCATTGATTATGAGGTAAGGTGAACAGATAGAGATAACGCTTTGCAGATAAGCCACAAAACCTCCAAATCCGATGAAGATAAACTGTCCCTGTGGCTTTGGTGATGATTTCCCAAGAAGAATCAGCTAGGACCAAAAGCTGAATCTTAAATAATGAGGTTCAATCCTCTCTCCTGTGGAAATCACTGCACCCTGACCCAAAGATCAAAGTTGTTTTCCTTTGTGGTTTCCTCTTTTGGCTGGTCACAGAAAGTGCACAGAGCAAGTCAATAGAGAATTCTGCTTGAGTGGTTGTGAGCACTCATCTATACTGATTGCCTGAACATAGCAGGTGAATCGTGATGAGCTCCAGGGCCGTGCTCCATATGGGGGTACTCGAGGAGTACCACAATGCCTGGTCAAGCTCAATCGTACTTGTGCCAAAGGCAGACATGATTATTATATATATTTTTTTTGTAACTTCAACATCAACAAAATGTCATGCTTATTTAATGCCACACGTTGCTCGACCATTGCTTGCTTTGATTTGACACTAGATTTCAGTAAGTGATATTGAGACTCCCTTGGTTGAAATGCCTTATGACAAAACAGCCTGTTCCACTTCATTTAGTTTACACCACGTTTTGTCAGCCTCACTTTTTAGCTTGTTTGGACAGAATCCTTCACCCTCATGCTGCAAATCTGGATGACATTCTGTGGCGGCTTGTTCATAGAGGACGCCACCATTTACATTAAATCAAGTGTTCAACAACATATTGATCTTAAACCCTGATGAAACATTAATTATCTATTTTGAATGACCAATAATAATAAAAAAAAATAGCTATTTAAGATATAAACAGATTTTTTCATTACAGTAAGTCCCCTACATACAAACATTCAGGTTACGAAATTTTGAAGATCTTAACATACATTCGCGCATGTTCAACCGCAGAAGTTAGATCACATGTCCGGCATACATGCACATGCAGTGTGCATCCCATGATGTCCGGAAGCAAGCGTAAAAGCAGCAGCAATGAAGTTGGTACTGCTAAGATGCGCCAAGTAATAACGGTGGAGACAAAAGTGAAAATAATTGAGAGAATGGTGGAGCAAGGTGAAAAGATGGCAGACGTTGCTTGTTCTTTTAGTATGAATCATTCAAGCATCTACACCATTCTAAAGAACGTCTCGGGTTACTTTGCTGTAACCCTGTTCCCTGAAAAAGCGGGAACGATATGCTGCGTGGAAACGCTATGGGAACATCTTTTGTGTTGCCGGTTGTGAACCATGTGTGTATCAAACATGCCAAATTTTGGCTTATATAACCTCGGTCAGGTGGCGTCATCTGATGAAGTGCACCTGCAGGTTATAAATAGGAGTCATGCAAGCAGTGCGGCATTGGAGCGCAGCTTCTCATTCCCGCTTTTTCAGGGAACAGGGTTACAGCAAAGTAACCCGAGACGTTCCCTTTCAAAAGCTACACTCGAT
>JAQMYJ010000021.1:13511638-13528544 GCA_030014305.1 Clarias laeviceps | reverse complement strand
CTTGACCTGCTGCCTGAAAAGCTTTTCCCACCAGGGAAGATGAAAGTCTACACGGCTTGGAAGGAAGTGTTGGCTTTAACAGGGAGGATGATGTCCCAGGAGAGAGATAGCCCGCAAGCATCTCTTCTATCTGGGGCATCATCGTATAACCCCGCACTTCCGCATCAACGATGTTCGAATAAATAGAAGTCAATGGCACGAAAACACGGGAGGAATATGGATTCCTCCAAGAACGAGTTAACTCGTTGTGGAGGTCGCTAAAGAAGGGGAGAGAGCGTCGTTGAGGCTCCGCCCCCCGGCCACCCGACAGAAACCTGTCATCTAATTTCGAGCGCTTGGGGGAAGCTCGCTCTTGCGGCCGGTCGATATGCAACCGCTCGACCGCACGTGTTACTACTTCGAGTAACTCCTTATACGCTCTATCATCACTAGAGGAGCGCTCTGAGGTGGCTATTTCCATCTCCGCGGAAGCGAGAGAGGATGTCTCTCCTGCCCATTCACAAGAAGTGCCGGGGCACGCTTGAGAAGCGGACAGAGAAATTTCCCGATCCGGCGAGAGCGCGAGAGAAAAGAGGGGAGATTCCGTCTCGTGCACGTCGGCCAGATCCACATGTGAGCCCCAGGAATGCCTTGCGGCTCGCGGCTTCACTTTAAAGAAGGCGAGCCACGCGCAAAGCCCGAGGAGAGCGTGATTTTCCCCCAAACACTCAAAACAGAAAGTGTGGAGATCGCCCTCCGAAAGAGGTTTATCACACGGAGGCACACATCTCGCTTGAAACTCCGCCAAATTGGTGAGTTAAACACTTTCTTAATTTTGCTTGTTCACACACACACGCAAACACAAAGCAGTCCTGAAGACAAAAAGATCTGAGGAATGTTTCCGGTTCACTCCTATTTATAACCTGCAGGTGCGCTTCATCAGATGACGTCACCTGACCGAGGTTATATAAGCCAAAATTTGGCGTGTTTGATACACACCTGCTTCACAACCGGCAACACAAATGATGTTCCCATAGCGTTTCCATGCAGCATCGAGTGTAGCTTTTGAAAGGGAACAAGAACAAAATCATCTACAGTTTAATACTGTGTATAGACAATTGTGTTAGTATCCTAGTACCTAGAAACTGTTTTTTGGACGCTCTAGGAACAAAACTTGCTCGTATGTGGGGGAGTTACTGTATTGCTGTTTCAATACAATTAATATTTCATGCTGAAGCATGATAAATTTTCAGCATAGTAAATTTGAGAAATCGGTGTGGAATTTTTTTTTTTGATTTTATAACTTCATTGGCTTTTGGTAGCCATTGTGGAGGCAGCATGGTGACTTAATGGTTAGCATTGTTGCCTTGCAGAATTTTTGCTCAGTTCTATTAAACTCTATACACCTTCAATAGGACTCCTATTTTTGATGTTTTTGCATTAGTTATGTAAATTTCTATAGACATGCAATATGACACTGAGGAACGTCTACTGTACTTTGAGATGCATGTTTTATTGAATTTTTGTTCAGTTTTATAGAACTCTACAGACATGCAATATGATTTTATAGAGCTTCTGCATGAAAATCCTAATTATGCTCAACCCTATAAAACACTGTACAGTGTCCGGGTTCAATTCCCGCCTCTGGGTCTGAGTACATGGAGTTTGCATGTTCTCCCTGTGCTTGGTGGGTTTCCTCCAGGAAGGTTTCCTCCAGTCCAAAGGCATGCAGGATATTTTAACGGGTGTTCCCAAATTGACCATAGTGTGTGAATAAACAAATTAACAAGTGTGTATATGTATGTGCCCATAGATGGATTGACAAGTTATCCAGGGTGTATGCTGCCTCAGGCCCTACAGTAAGTCTCCTGGGATAGGCTCAGGCCCCCTGTGAACCGGTATGCAGGATAAAGCGGTATAGATGATGAGTGAGTGGGAAGGAGTTTCATGAGTGCCAGAATGCATAATATGAGCTATGTTTCATGTGGAAAATTAACATTCATATTTCAGAAACCAATAAGACTCCAAATTATTTCAGTTTTACAATAATTGCACCTAGTGGTCACATATGAGGACTGCAACATGCACTAATAAAGATCCACACCATATTACTATAATAAGGTAGATTGCAAACACTGAAATAAAGAGGGGGATTATGGTGTGGGTTATGTCCACACATCACAAATATGTGTGAAATTTTGTGGATAGAAAATAAAATGGGTACTTATATGTGTACTAATCTGTATTTAGCTCTACATTTGAGAAGGTGCTGTAACAGAACCCGAGATCACAATGACTCACCCAAGAAAGCAGATGGAGAGACGGTGCCGTTGCTCCGAGAGACCATAACGCTGATGCCAGTCTCTACAAAGGGAACTGAGAATTCAACTACTTCTGACCTCTCTTCATTGATGGTTAGTGAGCCAATTGCCATGTCTGCTCGTTTGGAGACCACCTGGTAAGCAATACAATCGACACGTTATGAATCACCACAGCACTTGAAAAGCTTGAAGATTGCGCTGTTTATGAATGTGAGGTTATACCTGATGAAGGGAATAAAACAGTTACCGTTGAAGAAGCATCTGAAAAATGTGAAGCCTTTGACTTATTCTTAATTTTTGAAAAGAATATGAAAAAAAAAAAAAAAACAGCATAGGGCATGCAACGGAGCCCAGGGACCTTGGAAAAAGACGTTCAAGCAGCTGAAAAGGAGGTGTGTACTGTACTGTACATCATCCAAAACCTCATTACCGTCCACTAAAATATACCAACTACAAAAATAATAAATAAATAAATAATTAAATCACCTAGCTGCATGACTCACCCTAACATGTCTGCATACTGTAGGTCATACAGTTCTATGAATAAACTGGAAAAGAATAAACTGCTAACGAAGATGTTGGACTCGCCACTTCACACCTCCCTACCATTCAATTTTAAATCACTTTAATGTATGGTTAGTTGTGTTTAATGTGAAATGCTCCAGCTTATTTCCAAGTCTCATGCTTTATTTATCTTTTTTTCATATACTGTCAAAACCTGAATACTTTCCACCAGTATTGAAAAAAAAAGGGTAATCCTTAATGTTCATTAATAGTTTAGTGTAAATCGTTAGTATTTCCCATGCTGAGCTGTACTCAGTACTGAACTGGATATTCGTCTGACTCTGGTGTGCATTGAGCTGTTCATGTTTTTGTTACACTGGCTGTTGTAATAAACTCTGGCATACGGATCCCTGGCACCTGTCTTAGCTCTGCTTTCACAGTTGGCACGATTGCTTCCTATCATGTCCAGATACGATCGCTCCCCCTTGCCCACCATCCCGCTGGCCAGCTTTCACATTATTAATGCTGTACTGTATTTACACTCTCTTGGACAACTACTGTAGGTGGAACCACTAACAAACACAAAGAAAAGAAGAGTACGAAAAGGACAACCTTTATGCTTTGCCTGATTTTATTGATATTTTGGGAAAAATCTCATAGGTAACCCTCTTGCCTGCCTTCCTACTTTGGCTGTATAGCTCAGAGGAAGATGGGTGCTGCACACTCACAGAGATATCAGAGGGAACTGATGCGATCAATGGCGTCACATTCTAAACAGCAGTCCAGTTCTACTGTATGTTCAGGTACTGTACAGTTGGCTTGCATGTACAGTATATTCAGTATGCTGTACCATGCTCTAAACCACCTTTTTAAGTGGATTCAAGCACAGTACGATGATCCTTGGCCGGGCATGATACATTGGTGTTCATATTACAAAAGTGTTCCAAACTTTGGTTGGGTTATGTTTAATGCGATCCATGCCAAGGTCCGAAAGCTTTGAGAAAGCTGTTTGCCTAACTTTACTGTAAACTTGATTTGACTTTTTGTAGAACCTTGCCTGTACAGTGGAACCTCTGGCATACAAATTTAATTCATTCTGGAGGCAAGTTGTTAAACAGCTTTCGCTGAAAAACTGAAAAACATTTGTGAACTTCATAAACTCGCAAACGAATGTTGAGCGACTCTCAGATGTACGTGCAACTTACCGGCATTCGGTTTGCTTCATTTGTTCGTATGCTGAAAAGGCCTTCTATGCTGAAGCAAATTTCTTGCAAAATTTCTACACAGGTGGCAATTAATGGAGGCCGTTACTGTATGTGGCAATTAAGTTCTTCCATGGGTGACAACAGTGTGGTACTACTCACTCACTCACCGTCTATGCCGCGGGGGACCTGGAGCCTATCCCAGGAGACTTAGGGCACGAGGCGGGGTACACCCTGGTCAGGGTGCCAGTCCATCACAGGGCACACACATACACTCACACACTACGGGCAATATGGGAGTGGCAATTAACCTAATCTGCGGGACTGTGGGAGGAAACCGGAGTACCCGGGGAGCACATGCAAACTCCATGTGCACAGAGACGGGAATAGAGGCTGGCCTGGCCGGGAATCGAACCCGGACCCTGGAGATGCAAGGCCACTACACCACTACACCACCGTGCTGCCAATTTCAATTCTTTAGGCGAAAGTTCATAAAGGAGTGCATTCGTATGCCAAGGTTCCACTGTATAAACACCCCAAGTAGTCTAATTATTCACCTTCGAAAAGATTCAGATAGAAAGGCCTCACCTCACCAACCATCCCGTTCCACTGTCCGTCTATGTTCTTCCCATGCCTGCCGTTTGTCACCAGGTAGAGGTCATAGGTGAAACCCACAATTTTGGCCAGTCGCTTGAGGACATCAATGCAGAAACCTTTGCAGCAATGCTTCATGGAGTGTATGCCTTCCAACATCACACTGTAATTGAAAAAGAATAATTGAGAGGAGTTTTTGTTCAAAGTATGGGGTGGTTCAGAAATTCTCGGGGCGGGGGGTCAGGTATGCAGGGTTGGGAGGAGGAGGTAACCAAAATAGCATCCCAAATTTAATTCCATGGTAAATTTATATACGTTTACATTTCCCTTTACTGTAAATACCCTTTAGGAATGCCTTGAAGTATCCTTTAGCCTTAAGAATGTATTAAAGTATTTCCTATACTAAGATGTAAATGGAGATCTTTGGCACACTCTGTCAAGTAAAAAAAAAAAAAGTCTTGAGATGAAGGGACATGTAAAAAAAAAGAAAATATTTCCACCACAGATTATATGTGCATCATGTCCGGCACAGTAAACTTAAATTACTGATGTCTAAGCTGTGGAAGAAGTGAAAAAGGAAGTCGAGACTAAGCAGGAGGCATCTTGCATACAAATATCAATATCAAAAAAGTGGCAAGACCATGTCTGTTTTTAGACATTACAAAAAAAAAAAAGAAACTTCCTCGCACATAGACTTCACAGATCGACACCCATACTGTACAGCTATGTTCAAAATTAGTTCTCTGTCTTTTAATATGTATAAAAACATAATAAAAAGCATCTGATCGTAGCTGGTCATAAAATAAAAAATAAAAAACCTATGGGCAATACTACAGTAAGCAATAGCTTGTAAATCCACCTTTAGCAGAAATAACTTGAAGTGATCCTTTCCTGACTGACTTTATCAGCCTCTTACATCAGTTTTGGGTTATTCTTCAGTTTATTAATGTATTTGGACATTTGCTTATGCACAGCTCTCTTAACGTCCCACCACAGCAGTTCACTTGGGCTGAGGTCTGGACTTTGACTAGACCACTCCAAATCCTTGATTCTTTTATTTTTCAGACATTCTGATGTACAGTAGATTAACTGGTGTGCTTCTGATCAGTGTCCTGTTGCATGCTTTAGCTGTTGGCCTCACATTTACCTCTAGAATACTCAGGTATAAAGAGGAGTTCATGGTCAACTCGATGACTACAAGGTGCCCAGGACCTACAGTATGGCTTCAATACAAGCCCAAATCATCATCCCTCCGCTGCCGTGCTTGACAGTGGGTATGGGGCGCTTCTCCTAAAATGCTGTTTTTGAACATTGTTCCAGTCTTGTGGGTTGTTTAGATGCATTTTTCTTTCAAACCTCAGTCATGTTCTTTTTGTTAGACAGAATAGGCTTTCTCCTGGAAACCCTTCCAAACATACTGCACTTGTTCAGTCTTCTAATTGTGCTGTCAGGACTTTAACATTTAACTTGCTCAGTGAGGTCTATAGGTTCTGAGATGTGGCTCTTTTTTTCTTCGTTCATTTATTTTTGTATTTTTCTGAGCATTGCATGGTCTGATCTTAGAGTGAATGTGCTGGGATGTTCATTCCTGAGAAGATGTCGTGAATGATTCCACAAGAATCTTTCTTACTGGAGAACGTTGAACTCCAAATAGTTTGAAACTTTTTTTCTGAATGATGTGCAGCAACAATTGTTTTTCTAAGTCTGTTGTCTTTCCCTCTTGGCATTGTGTACTGTACACACATCTAATTGCAAACCTGCACACCTGCTAATGATCAATTAATCAAGGGCTGAAGATTAGCAGCATCTGGCTGTAACTTACCCTCTTAACCCTTAAAAGTACCACCTTATTGCTTTTATTTAGTCTTGGCCATGTTTTTTTGTTAAATAAATAATGGCACTGTGAAAAATGGTATATGTTGTTGGTCTGGGGTTGTATTTGCCGAATACTGAGACCCGCTATGATCAGATGGTTTTTATGTTTTACACAAATACAGAAAAAAAACTGTATATTATTAGATTTTTTAAAAACATTTTTGTTTTGTGGATTTATATCATAGCAAGAAAGTGACAGAAATATTTTAAATGCCATAATTATTGGTTCAAATTTAATTCACAATAGAATTCATATTCTTGAAATATACCTTGGTGGCCATAATCTAGTTAGAAAACAGGTATACATTCAATTTACTAGCAAATAGCGTAAGCTAGCTTGATGAAATACATTTTTAATCACTTGTTCTCACCACTGGTTGTCCATCTTACTACACTAATACTAATTAATTATTAATGTTTACAATAACATTACTAGAGTAAACTTGACTCTCATAATATTTGCATTTCTAAGAAATTCCACGGTTCTTCTCAAGAGGTTTAATCACACGATTAAGTGAACTATTTCGAATACATCTGTCTGAATTATCCAGCTTCCATCTGTTCACATTGCTTCAAATGCTTTTTTCTATTTTCTTTTAGCTTGTAAAATGGATTCATTTCTGCCTTCCTCACAGGCATCCCATCATTGAGAAGGAAGTGTTGCCACTTTACAGCTCCAGGGTCATCAGCAGACTCATGGGACTCATTCCAATTATTGCCTTTTTTTTTTTTTTAACTGAGTCATTCAGACACCAAACACCTGAGCTATGTAAGACCAGCCAAAATGAATAAAATAATGAAATAATGTAAAAAAAAAAAAAAAAAACACTTACTAAAACCTAAAGAAAACTAAACAACATCCAAGACCACCAATGTTCTAGAGTTACAACCATGCATTAAAATTTCATTTGTGGTAATACATTATGTTGCACAGATATACTAGTACAGTGTGTATGTTTTACTGTATATAGACACTATAAACTCTAAGGTACTATGGATTTTTTTTCATAATAGATCATTTATTCATTTAAGATCAACTTCCTTTAATGAGATTTCTTTAAAAGTCTTTGTTCATGCATAACACACACCTGCTTCTTGGGTCTTGATGTTTTGTCCTTGCTGATGCTTTTCCCTTTTCTTAGTCTTGGGTTATATGATCTAGCACACATCGTCTTGCATGTGCACAAGAGTATGAAAGCCAGTGGTTTTCAATTTTCATTTAGGCTATAGAACGCCCAGGCTTGCTTCATGCATGCAATAAACCATTTGTTTTGATTATAACCTTGCTCTTGGTGTCCTGATTCTTCAGTCATTCAGTTATTTTGTAATTATTTCAGACACCCGTCTATCCACATGATGTAAAATAAAAAAAAATAAAAAAAACATGATTTATAAGACCCAGCCACCTTTCTTCCACTGCTTCATGACCATTATAGGTGGTGTTGGTGGTACAGTATACATGGGTAAGCTTGCACACTTTGTGTGCCTGTGACACCTTTCTACTGGAACCAGCATTAACTTTTTCAGCAATTTAAGTTCTTCAATTGGATCGGACTACAAAGCCTTTGCCATGTGCATCAATGACCACCCATGACCCTTTAATATATACAGTCCATTGTTATGGGTTTAAGGGCCATGGGAAGCCAAGGCTCATTGCAAATGCTTTCCTATTTTAGATTTCTTTCTACATTGTAAAACAATGCTAAAGGCATCCAAAATATAAAATAATCTCCTTTGAAAATTTGATATTGAGATATTGAGATGTTTCTGTTTACTTACGCTCTGTAAAGTCTTGAATCTGAGGTGCTGCAGCAGAGGTAAGTTTTGGTCGTGCTTTCCTGGGTCTCCATGAGAGCCAGTTTCATCATGGTGCTTGATGGGTTTTGCGAATGCACTTTACAATATTGTTCTTGCATGAACTGTTCCAGATCAGCTGCTGACCTTCATATTTCATATATTCATTTCCATCCAATGGCGGCCAATGGTGACCATTGTATTTATTCCCATCTTGTATGACCGTGGGAGGACCTCCATCCACATTACGGGCAATTTGGGAACGGCAACTAGCCTAATTGGACTGTTGGAGGAAACCGGAGATCCCGGAGGAAACCCACCAAGCATGGAGAGAACATGCAACCTCCATGCACACAGACCCCGAGGTCAGAAATCGATTCAGAAATTGAATCCAGGACCTGTATCTATACTATCCGATCTGTTCCAATGCCCACGTTCCAGTAGTCCAGACAAATATGTGTCAGCTTGTCTAATCAAGTAGTTAATCTGAGAGAACCTGCAAGTTGACAGAATCTATTCGATGATACTGTATGATAAGAGTTCAACTGATAATTAAATGATCTTGGAATAAGTTAGCACAATTTTATATTTTATGGCAACATGTAATCATGAGCCTAAAGGTGCAAGAAGGAAAGTCTTCTTGGCCAGATTGTAAAGAATCCATGCCTTTTGCTCATAATCTTAGCTTTGAAAGGTAGCTACAGTAAAACAAATGTTGAAAAAGACTACATTGCTTTTCTGTTTTGCATCAAAGTTAAAAACTTTAAAGAAGTGGTGCAGGTGTTCAGGCAGTGGCTTGCTTTCCCAATACAAGAGAGGGACAAGAAAACCACGTGAGCCATATTGTAATTTGCTCACTAACTACTAACTAACTTGATGCTTCATAATCCCTCTTCAAGCCAAGAACCATCATTTGCTAACTTAAAGAAGCTGAATCAATTTCATGAAAAGCTTAACAAAAAGTCAACCACATGGTTCTCAGATTTATCATCCTCCAACGATGATTCAAATGACCCTGGCATAGATCCTGGAGCCATTGGGATAAACCAGATGGTGATTAAAGAGGCAAAGTCAGAAAAGGATGAGAAGGCAAAAGTAACAATAAAATATCAGCCACTGAGTCGGGAGCAAGAAGATTGCCTGGCAACGATTTTAAACATCCCAGAGAAATGGGTATGAGCCCATTCCTGACTCATGTAACTCCTGAAGAGATTGGCAATTGTCTTGAATGCTTTCCACTTGTGAAGAATCTTTCTCACTGTAGAACGTTGAATTGTTTGGAACAGGTTTTATACACCTTTCCAGATTTATGTGCAGCAACAGTTGCTTGCTCTAAGACTATTGCTTACAGTATGTCTTCCCTCTTGGCATTGTGTAAGACACCACTCAATGCTCCAGACCAGAATAATCATGAGCTGATGACCAGCAGCACCTGGCTGCAACTCTTTAGCATCTGGACTGCTTTATTCTGTGTACAGGGTCGCGGAGGCCTGGAACCTTTTAGGGCACAAGGTGGGGTACACCCTGAATGGGGTGCCAGTCCATCACACTTACACGCTCATTCACACGCTATTAGCCTAATCTGCTATAAATCTTTGGACTGTGGGAGGAAACCTGAGCACCTGGACGCAACCCACCAAGCACGGAGAGAGCATGCAAACTCCGTGCACACAGACGCGAGATGGGAATCGAACCCGGACCCTAGAGGTGCAAGGCGTCAGTGCTAACTTGTTTGAAACTTACCCTCTTAAATGCTGTGGAAGCAGTAAGTTTTTTTTTTATTGCCAACAGTTTATTTTTCTGTTTTCCATTTTTGTTAAATAATGTGTGTGTACAGAATGTGCAATGGATCGGCACCCATCCAGGGTGTACCGATAAAACGGTATAGCAGGTGAGTGAGTGAGTGACTGCGTGAGGATATTATCTTGTAAAGTTGAGAAATTGGTTAAGACAAACCTAGAGTCTTTATATTCAGAAAAAATAAAGTTATTTTGACTCCTCCTGTTAAGTCTAACACCTACTGTACATTTAATACACCTTTAGTATTTTATGCTTGGTACACGGCTAGATGGATCAATTATTTTCCATATTTTAGGATTATGTAAATGGTTAATCACCTGACCAGTGGTTACGGTACAGTATGTAGGATAGTCTAGGACATTTAAGCTTTGTTTAAATGAATTAAGCACTCCTGACAGTGCCATTTTACACTGGATGAAAGTATGCATACACTAATGTAGGAGGGAGCATAAAAAATGTATGTTTTATAATCAGAAAGTCAGATTTGTGTAGCTCTGGAAATGGAAATGTAGTACCTTTGTTTGCACTTTTCATTTTGAAACATTAGGGAAATTGAAAGACTTAATGTATGCGTATTAGCTCACATTGACCATTTTTGTCATATTTGACTTGCTACTGTAAAATATAAATCAATTAAATCTAATTTGAATTACGTCCTTACAGTAAATTATTTAAAAAGACTCGGAAAATTTGCAGATGCAGTGGGACTTTAAAACTCATTTCGGTGTAAAAAATGCATGTGCTCTACTGCATACAAAGACCCTCCTTAGCACAGAGATGGTAATAAGACGCGTCCTGACTTCAAGCACAGACTTCCAAGTCGTAGACAACCCAGTTTCATGGATGTCACTATTCGTTTTTACATCCTCTTCAACATAAGTGCGCTACTAAAGGTTTAGACAAACCAAAAGCTTTCATGAAGCATCTTCAAGTGAAATACATTCTTCTATTATATTGTGGAGACATACTGTCAAAAAATAAAACAATTTTTACATATAAGTAGATAGTAAACTGCATTGACACCTAGCCAAATCCATTATACAGTATATCCCAAATAATATTACTGTTTCAGTACTATATACTGTAGCAATATATAGAAATCTCTAATCCAGGCACCCATCACAAGATGGGTCCTAATTAAGCGACCCTTTTACTTGTGACGAAACGATCTCAGATTATCAGCCCACAGGTAAAAATCGAGGAATTGGCAGATTAACTGGCGACAGATGTCTTTCATCGTTACAGTTTGACCGACTGACGTTAGGCGGCACGGTAGTGTAGTGGTTAGCACTGTCGCCTTGCACCTCCAGGGTCTGGGTTCGATACCCGGCCAGAGTCGAATCCCGTCTTTGTGTGCATGGAGTTTGCATGCTCTCCCTGTGTTTGGTGGGTTTCCTCCCACAGTCCAAAGACATGCAGATTAGGCTAACTGGTATTTCTAAATTGCTCATGGTGTGTGTATGTGTGTGCCCTATGATGGATTGTGCCCTAAGTCTCCTGGGATAGGTTCCAGGCCCCCCCAGCGACCCAGGATAAAGTGGTACAGATGATGAGTGAGTGACTGGCGTTACGTGTCATACAGAATCTGTCGTCAGCTGTTTTCAGGCACCAACGACAATTTTATGTTTTGTGGGTGTTGCCCCTTGTTGGCTGACTAACATACAGTAGGTTAACAGTTTGTCTCCTCTTTATCTGTCTGTTCTACTCCACTCTATCGACTGTCAGCCAAAAACGAGCGTGACGGGCATCATATTAATGGCAGTCGGTTGAATAAGGAAAAAAAGATGCCATGGCCATGCGACCACATACAGTAAATATAAAGTACCGCTTTATTCATTTGTGAATTAGCACATGGGTGTTTCCATGCACATGAAGTTTTGGGACACCAGGGACGACCCCAAAATCGTTCCTTCATTATTCTTCTTGTTGTGTGGTTGAAGATGTAATTGGCACAGCATAAGGTCTTTTTTTGTATGCGAGACAGGGTGCCATGGTCAAAGTCCACAAAAGAACTGAGAATGAAAGTGGTAATTTTTGTAGTGCTTGTCATCTACTGAACCACTGGGTGAAAATCGAGCATTAATGTCTGCATGGAAGTTGTTTATGATCATCCATTTGTAGGCAATCTGCAGACCATCAGTTGGTATTTATCTCTCATTGTCTCAATCCTGTTCAACCGTCGATCGTTAGCATCTCTATAGAGATATCTTATCATCCGAATGACGAATTTTTATAATCGTGTGTGGTTTTGAAATTTTTTCTTTAGTTATTAAAACATTTAAAAACTTTTGTCAGCAATCATCTGTATAAATTTTATATGTACTTCCTTATGTTTTTCAAAAGATAAGATGATGCAAGTGCATCAATAGTTGTCAGATTATAGTCGATATTGCCCCATAGTGTGTGATTGGGCCCTGTGATTGTTCAGCACCCCATACAGAGTGTACCCTGCCATGTGTTCCCTGGAAAAAGCAGACCAGCCCTCCTGCAGCCCCCACAGGATCAGTGGTATAGATAATGAATACACTTCCTGGCCAAAAAAAATCTTTGCTTTGACTACGACCATTGCATCATTTCAATAAACCTATACAATGTCACAACTTTTGTTTCTGTCCAGAGGCACATTCATTTCTCTCTAAGTATTGATGATGGGAGAGTCGGAAAGCCTTCTCCAGCAGGAAATCCCAAAGATTCTCAGTGAGTTAAGGGTCTGCACTCTGTGGTGGCCAATACATGTATGAAAATCTCATGTCTCATGTTCTCTGAACCACTTATTCACCCTTTGAGCCTGATAAATCCTGACATCTCCATCTTGCAATATATGTGCCATCAGGGAAAAACTAAATCAGTTTACTCAGGTCGTCAGCCGGCGTCATTTTTAAGACACATACTGTAACATTCCTGAACCTAGACCTGACCAACAGAAGCAAGCACAGATCATAACACTGCCCCCACAAGCCCACAGTACCCTAGGCACTAGGCATGATGGATGCATCACTTCATTCGCCTTTCTTCTTACCCTGATGCACCCATCACTCTGGAACAGGGTAAATCTAGACGCATCAGATCATGCTCCACAGTCCATTTTTCATGCTCACTAGCAAACTGAATATATATATATATATATATTTTTTTTTTTAGATTAGCCTCACTGTGGTTTTCTTACGACTACACAGCTCTAATCTCAGTCCCTGATATGTGGAAATGCTCTTATTTTTACTATTAAACATAACCGAGTTCAACTGTTGTGTTTTTTTTATGATTTGATTTCGCCAAATATTAAGGTGAATTTCCATCATGCTCATTCAGGAGCACATTTCTTCCTCAAAGATGAAGGTTCACCAATATCCGTCCAGGTATTAATAATGTGTTTGACAGTTCTTAACCCAGTTTTAGTCGTTTCAGCAATCTCCTTAGTTGTTTTCTTTGCTTTGATCCTTCCTAAACAGAGTAACACCTTTGCCATGACCACAGGATACGTCTTCTAACATGATTGTTTAAGAAGTGAGAAGCTACGCACTGCATCAGTTATTTTATTTTATTTTTTTTGGGGGGGGGGGGGTCATGTAATGAATGAAATGCTCAAGATGTGATCAAGCGTAAATTCAAGAGGTTTGATGAAAGTATAGCATTAACCATTCAGGAATTATCATTCTGATAGAAGTTAGTTCTGGTTTCATCAGTCCATGTTCTTGAGCGTAACCACAGGTTTGCACCTTTTTATGAAACATCCTTATTTATTTTATATAGTTGTCTTTTGACATTAGGCTTTAAGAATGGCACTTCTTATCTCCTCAAGAGTGTTCTTGACTTGGCTAGAAGATTCACTAAGACAGAATTCTGCAGTCATTCACTTTAGTTCTCTTCTGTGGTTTGCATTTAAAGCCTGTGCAGTTGTAAATTTGCATAAAACACAGGAATCTAAAAAAAATGGTTCACTTACATCGTCTTAACTCTCTCATGCAACAGTTTTAAAAACTCAGCCAGTCCTTCTCTGGTGCTGCATGACAAAATACTGACTGAAGCCACAGTGATGGCATCCCTGAGGGCTCTCTGGATGAGGCGAACGTGTTCATTAGGCAGGAGGTCACTTTTGTTCAGGATCAGGAGACGCTGCTGTACGTGATCCTGGGTCTCTTTTGGCAACACATTGTCGAGGTAGTCATTCAGGAAACCTGGCACCATCTGAGGCTCCTGAGGAAGCTGTGTTGAGTCGACAACAACCAGTGTCAGATCTGCCTCATCCACCCTACAAACATAAAAAAAAAATAAAAATGATTATGCTTTCTAAAAACACTTCTACCACCTTCTGGATTATAGCTTCTACTGATGACCTGACAGATACAGTATGATAACTTTAATCACTAATATAATGCCAGGAATAAGATTTTAAAGATCTTTGATCCAGCTGCCATTTTATATAGTCATCAATAAAATAATTCCTATTAATTCGCATTACATTGTCCAAATTACATATGAGGACTGCTGACCAAACAGCAGACTATAATAAAACTGTAAGATGTCCTACAAAACTTTGACATTTAAGGTAGGGGTCTCATGGTCGCTATTTGGATTTAAAACAGATGCATGGATGGTTTATTTCATGGCCCTCTTGGGTTCATTTGCAAAAGCAGATATATCTCAGTTTTCATCAATTGTCACAAATCAATCTTTTTGATTATTCACCTCAAGCAGAACCAAACATGCGCGTGTCAATGTTTATGATTTTATAGAGAGAACCAAGTGGAAGGACAGACAGATGAATGGACGGGGTCAGACACACACACACACACACACACACACACACACACACACACACACACACACACACATAGAGAGTGAACTGCAGGAACATCAATCAGGTCAGCATTTCTTCTCGCATCCCCATGTTGGATGTCGGCAACATCAATGAGGTTTAATTGATGCACTAGCTAGTCTATAAGCATTAAATGGAAACCTTTTGCGCTATTGTAGGGTGTACAATCCATTGTCGCACACACCAAGTAGTGCTCTTGACGAGGCGTTGGAAAGCAATTTGCGATTTATTAGTTTAATTAGCGTAACTGTCTGTTGCTAACTGTCTGTCACCGGCTCTGCCAGTCGCGGTTGGTTGGTTCTGCATGTTGGTCCTGCAAAAGGATACGTGTTGGCAGGGCAAAATAAGTGGTTAAATGGAATAACAGTAATGTCAACTACTGTATGTACTGTACAGTTAAATAGTACCTTTACAGTGTACTGGGGACACGCGGGTATCTGTATGACTGTGTGGCGAGGGAGAATTGTTCTCATGGCTCACAGGTCAGATAGCAGGGCCCGGACATCGGATTGTGCTTAGGGTTCCAGGGCAGTCAGGACCTGGTTTGTCCCCAGGAAATATAAATCCAGTAGGTGTGGGGTTGTTTTGATAACTCATCTGATTTAGGATTCAGAATGTGGCACGTATATAGAATTATACATGGCAATCAGTTAACTTTATTTATTTATTTTTTGTTGGGGTTTATCTGTTTTTGCAAATGAACACTTCGTTTCTTGCGTCTACTTATTTTGCATCTAGGTGAAAACGCTACAGCGGATGATTAAACAGTGGTGCAGGATGACGTGCTGCGTCTCGCTGAGGTGGACGCTGCACAACAGAACACACTTATGTTCAAGGTCAGAAGTGCAAACGACTAAGAGAGACCAGTATTCTTCCGCCTCGCTAAGCACATCTTGTGCACGGTGTAAATGAAAAGTCCACCTTGGAACACGTTAAATGTGTTTATAACAGAAAACTGTAATGGGCTTAGCTACAGTATATTCCGCTACTCATTTTGTTGGCTGATTGCATTAATTCCTTATTCCTGTAAGAACGCAGTGGTTGTGTGTCAGACTGAGAGTGTTAGCAAAGTAACAAAGACATAAATTTAAATATATGTGATAATGGTCAGGTTCTGCTCTTTGCTCCAAGACAGAAAAAAGATTTTCTGAGAAAGCTGATGTAGAAGGAGCGGAAACGAGTTTTAAACTGCAATACTGTTATATGACACACTTGCACCAGGAACGCAACCAATTCGACAAGTTGGCAATTTACTGGATGAAAATCAAAATGGTTTTAATGGAGAACAGCAATATCATGGATGCTGAAATGTTAGAAGCTGAAAGACTAGGATGCCGCTACATCCCTCGCTTCATGTAGTTAAGAGCAAGGGCTTATTTTCACTGTTCCATCAGGGTCTAGCTGAGTAGCGGATTAGATATACTATTAAAGTGTTAATCAAAGTGAAAATAGACCTACCTGTCCATAAAAGATGCTGCGTAGGAAAATGAAGACACCACTGTTAAACATCAAATATTAATTGCAAGTGTTACGTCTTTTTTCCTTTATATTTATAGTTTATTTTGATGTTTGTTTTTTTCCAAACCACTGTTTCCATTCACACTAAGGAAAAGGCAATGGGTTTGTTTCCTTCCACCGGGCATTTTAAAAGAAAAATGTCACTTCTTTAAAATGTCCGTGGTTTAAATTAGACTTAGTGTTGTTTATATTATTCACCATTTTCCCACAAGCTGTTTTTACCTTTTCAACGCACGCTGGACGCCCTCTCGCTCCACACTGTCATCCGTCTCCCTCAAACCAGCCGTGTCACTCAGCAGGACCGGAAAACCTCCGATGTCCAGTGGCGTCTCCACAACGTCTCTGGTGGTCCCTGCTATAGGAGACACAATGGCTGCAGGACGTTGGCCTGTGGTAAAACATATACACACACCCACAGAAACACTTGAGGAGAAAACTCGATATAGTTCTCATATATAATTCTTATAGCTATATAGATAGATAGAGTATAATATATACACACA
>JAQMYJ010000021.1:13469850-13479880 GCA_030014305.1 Clarias laeviceps | reverse complement strand
TCTCGATTGGGTTCAGGTCCGGTGACTGTGGAGACCTTTTTTTGTTAAGTACAAAACTCCACATGTGTTCATTCATACTGTAGTTTTGATGCCTTCAGTGAGAATCTACCAATGTAAATGGTCATGAAAATAAAGAAAACACATTGAAAGATAGATGAGAAGGTGTGTCCAAACTTTTGGCCTGTACTGTACATAATAGAAATGACCAAAAAAATGCGACTGAATACCTGATTTAATGTGACGGCGTCCCATATGTCTATTCTGATCAGTATGTTATCTTAGTTACATGTCTTTACCTTTGCAAAATAATTGTTTGTTCATAAATATATTTGTTTATGAAGTTTGCATGAAATGTGAATGTGTATGAATCAAAATAATAAGACTCTCCCTGATGAGCAAGCCGAGGACGACGGCGACAGTGGCAAAGAAAAACTTCTTGAGATGGCAATAGGAAGAAACCTTGAGAAGAACCAGACTCAACAGGGAACCCATCCTCATTTGGGTGATAACGGATAGCAGGGATTTGATCTGCGGTCATACCGTGTGTTAGGAGGCTGGAAGTTCATATGTACATATGGCATTAGGTAATTAAGGAGCAATAACATCGACAGTCAGTTGTGAGTTTAAGACCAGAAGGTCAACTGCTCTTGCAAGAACAGTTTTATCCAATGCGTTTGCAAAACCCATCAAGCACCACGATGAAACTGAAGACCTTCCCAGGAAAGCAAGACTAAAACTTACCTCTGCTGCAGAGAAGTTCATTTAGAGTCACCGGTAACCTCAGAAATAACCAGTTAACAAACAGCACCTCAGATTAGAGCTGTTATGAAGGCTTTACAAAGCATGAGTAGCAGATACATCTCAATCTCAACTGTTCAAAGGAGATTATTGCTTACTTTGGACGCATTCAGCATTGTTTTATAACGTCGTTTAGAACGACTATGGAATTAGACGGTGTGTCCAAACTTTTAACTGGTAGTCTACATTTGTTATTTACTGTATATGCTACTGTACTTACTCACATCTGGTTAGATTCTACCTGCACTCCATTGACTTTTTACACGTACTTTGCACAATGACAATTGTTTAATCTAATCTAATCTAATCTAAAGCACCTAATTCACACATGCCTAGAAAACTGAAGGGGCATTTACAAAGCCAGATGACACGACTAATTATTCACAGCGCCTGGGTGTTGTTATAAAAGAAGCCTTCTATTCATCAACCTTCCTGAACAAGGTTAAATGCACTGCGCAAGTCTAACTTTGTGAAAATCTTGGATCCTCTCACCTGTTCAAGGGCTAAATGCTCTAGAGGAATCACGAAGCTGTATTTCACTGTTTGTCATATTCGGTTCCTGTGATCAATGTGCAAGCGAGGCCATTTAACATTGTTGGCAGAATGCGAGGTTGATGATTGAATGTATGTCAGCATGACAGTCTCCGTTACATACTGTAGATGTTTTTATGGGTTTTCTTTTGCAGATGGACAGTAGACATCTGCTTCACATACTGTGGGGAAGCCAGGGGTAATTGTCAATGTGGGGGCAATTCCAATGCTCTGTTCTTACTAAATCCCCTTGCTAAGTAGAGAATTGGGTAAGCAGCACTAAAAATACAGTCTGGTCCATAAATATTGGAACAACGATTTTTTTTTTTTTTTTTTTTTTTTTTTGCCATTTGCACATTGGGTCTGTATGCCACCGTATTAAAATTTAAATAAAAATTTAGGATTTGAGCAAAGTCAAGACTTTTACTGTAGCTTTAATTCAAGGGGTTTGAAGAAAGTGCGGCATTACCCATTTAGGAATTTTCGTTTCATTTTCATTCAGGCATTTTCATACACACACCCATTTTTTGGGGCTTACTTGATTTTATTCAGAGCATGTCCATATTTTTTTCCTTATTATTTTTTTATCTAAATGAACACTGTTGAGTAACTACAGTACTTTGCCTGCCATCGAGAACACCCTCTCACTGGGAACAAGTCTTGCTGTTACATTCTCCACCGTCCCAGTGATGATTTAGTCATTGCCGTAAGCTTTTCCTCCAAGTAGAATGGCATTTCAAGTCTGGCAGTGATAGCTAATCTGCTCTGGCATGAGCCAGGTTGTCAAAGAAACTGCATAGTGAAGGAGATGCTCCTTTGCGTTCACCCTTATCTGGTGCCATTACATTATCTGGTGGCTTCCCTCTTTGGCAATTTCTACAGTCAAGATAGCAGATCCCTGCTCAGAAATACACATCATTTTGTCCTTTGTTCCAGCGAGGCTGTGGAGGTGTAATTTCACTGGTTCAAATCATCCATAAAAGGAGCGAAGTGTATCCGAGAGGTGGACAAATTAGTTCGAGCTGTCCTTAGCACTGCCTCATCTTCTGCTCTAAAAGTAGTTTTCTTAGGTTTATGATCCTCATCTGTAGATCATTCTTCAGCTTGGCACATGTGGTAATGGTAGAAACATCTGCCTTATCCGATCAAAACCATGATCTGTTCAGAGTCTGATTTAGCTTGCTTGAGGAGTGGTGTGTACTATTGTGTTTTAAAAGGACTGAAACCTGGTCCAAGAGTCTACGGTGAGGGGGCGGTTAGAGTCTTTGCAGAAGTCTAGCAATGTTTGCGTAAACCAAGTCAATGTCTATTCTCCTTTTCGCAAGTTTTCTTATTCAGGTTTGCATGATTAAAATGCATGGTTGACGGTGAGTGGAGTAATGGCCCCATATACAGTAGGTTATGTAGCATACTGTATCTTTAGCCTTAGCTATTGGATGGATTATAACAATGATCTTGAACTCCCTTGGCAGACAGTAAGGCAGACACTAAAAAACGCCATGAATTCCACATCTGATTTGCCCTGGTAGTTGCGTTAAGTGAGGACACGGTGTCTGGGCCTAGATCCCATAGCAAACCAATGCTGCATTATGTGGTCATCAGACCTGTAGCTTATGAGATTCAGGATTAAGAGCAATCGGTTCTACCTTTTTAAACTTCATCTTCTATTCTAATACATTCGTAAAGTAAGAGCCCAAAGGGAACTTTATACGCCATTTAGAATTCTAAAATATTTTTTTAAAAGAGAAAAAAAGTTGAGTAGTTGCACGTAACCAGCAATAAATTTTGCTTCACATTGTTAACCACTGAACCTGTCGTAATATTTTTTAGCATAAACAGTAAGTATTGACTGGAATCCAAAATAAGTCTAGACACTATTTTTCTTTCCATTTCTCTAGAGCTCTCTAATAGTTTTATCATCCTTACCTAGGTCATCGTCTACAAACATAGCTGACCCTCATAGAAACTTTCCATCATTCACCATCTAGGAACCTTTGTAGTCTATCTAGGAACTGTGAAGGCCAATGGTGATTACCATTGTATTTATTCTCATTTTACAACCATGGTGGGACCCATAGAATCAGTTATAGCTACAGTACAGTCTTGCCATGCGGAAGGCCCGGGTTCGATTCCCAGCCAGTGCCCGAAACCCCAGCCACTGGATGCAGTGCCAGTCCCAAGCCCGGATAAAATAGTAGGGTTGCATCAGGAAGGGGATCCGGCGTAAAACCTGTGCCAAGCTTGTATGTGCGGCAACCCCTTGCCAGGAGGAGCCAAAAAGCTACAAGAAGTTATAGCTACAGTATCTGTGCACATGATCTTCCCCCTAAGTTTTGCTAACAGACTACAATGAAAAAATGCAATTCAATTTAAAAAAGTAAGTTTTTACCATGGATGTGCGAAAGATGCACCAAGAAAATAAGTGTTAAAATAATTGTTAAAAAATATTGTTACAATTTTTGCATGCCCATATATAGAGTCTTACGCAAAGGTTTGGGCACCCCTTGATAATAACAGATTTTGGTGATTTTTTAATTGAAAAGATGTTAACACAGTCTCTCTTGGAAAGAAAAAAATATTTTCAGCAAACATTGATGCTTAGTTACTTCTTAGACCATAAATTGAACAAAAATAAAAAATGAAAACATTATTAAGGCACTGTGCAAAAGTTTGGGCAAGATGTCTTGGCATGCTGAAGCATTAAGATTACCCTTCACTGCGGATAAGGTGCCTGATTGAAACACCTAAATTCAACAATTAAAAGATTTGGTCAAATACTTTGTCTATATAGTGTACCTTATATAAAATTGATTAGCCATACCCGCACCGTTTAGAATAAGTGCCAAAGACTAGGGCTGGGTATACTGGGGAGACTTTTATAACAAAGAACAAAATGCTTTAATACCATTGAGTATAAAAAAAAAAGGCTTATCATTCAGTGCCAAAATTCGATACCTAAGGAGAATTAAATTTACCTAAGGAGGTAAAATTGAATCAGCTTCAAGCACGCAGCATGCTGATTACAACACCCTGAGACAGGGCTCACGTGTGTGTGCTGTATTTTCAGAGGCTTGACTACAGTGTAGTTCGTAAAGTGGAAGAGAACCTGTGTACAAGATCGAACTGTGGATCCATCCACTGATGATTTTACCCGCACACGATGCAATACATACAAAAGACATCACTGTCCAGAGCTGTCCGAGGGCAACGCTGTGACTGGGATTTCAGCCGGTAACGTTTAGCAAACAATTTGAAATTAATTTTATTCTAAATTTAACATTAACGTATTACAGTAGGCGTGCTGCCAGGACTTAAACTGCGACCCTTATGTAACTTTAGATATAGCTTGAGTGTAAAGTAGCTTTAGCTTACGGCCAGAGAGAGCAGCCAAATCAAAAGCTGAACTGTATTTAATCAGAGCTTTAGGAGCTACAGCAGCCGTCTGGTAATATGAAGCTTCCCGATTCGATTCTGGCTTTTATACATTATTATTTATTAATATTAACAGACTGTGTTGTGCACGAACATGCTGAAACAG
Source organism: Clarias laeviceps (assembly GCA_030014305.1). Taxonomy (NCBI): domain Eukaryota; kingdom Metazoa; phylum Chordata; class Actinopteri; order Siluriformes; family Clariidae; genus Clarias; species Clarias laeviceps. Next base: position 13,475,013 of record JAQMYJ010000021.1, on the reverse strand, counting down.
CACAGTTCATTGAACAGGCTCATTTTTCAGTAAGTGGTGAACTTGAACGGTTCGGTTTGCAGGAAAAAAAGAGAAAAAAAGTGAATGTGAGCGTCGTTAGCATGCAGGGCGCCGAACGCTACCGGCAAAGTCTTTGTTCATTCGATTTATATTATTGCTAATATTCTGTGAGTCAAAGAAAGAAGCTCACACTCTCTCTCTCAGTCAGAGATGAAGCGAATCATGCATGCGTGATGTGAAACAGCACTGATCGAAAAAAAAAAAAAAAAAGTAATGAACATGAGCTTTAAGAGTGTTTGGGAAAGTGAACTTAAAAATAAAAAACTGTACCATCACTAAACGTTTGGCTCTCTCGGATCGCAACTTTTCTTCCAGACATATGATCTGAGACAAATTTGGGATGCATGGCATTTTCTACAGATTTATATTGATAGCATAATATTGGACAATACTATAGTGGTAGAGTGGTAGAGTTGATGATATTATTTATTGTTGTTTTTATTATGTTCTTCTGTTTGTACAGCTTCTACAGCTTGAATGAGTTCCGTTCCGGGACCATGTTCGTAAGTCAGATTTGTTTGTAAGTCAGACAAAATGAGTCTTATACACCTTTCTCATCGTGCTTCCGGACTAATTCACTAAACTGGTGAGGCGCCCCCACATGCACACACATACAATATACCGGACATTAGACTTTATATTTATAAATTAGATTCTTAGATTTTATACATTAACTTACACACTGAAAATATTGTATATAATTGTAAATATTGGTATCTGGTGCACTGCGGTGTTTCTTTTTGTACAATACACGTGAGCTACTTCCGCAATTTGTTTTCGTATCTACGAATGTTAATAGATCCATGTCAACGTTCATATCTGCGGAAATTTGTAACTCGAACGTTCATCAGTCGGTGACTTGCTGTACTGGGTTGTTTTAACGGTGCTGATCCAAATCGGCAGTGATCACTTAATTTTTACAAATCGGGTGGCTCTCTATTGGCCGATCACAGAAACAGATACTACTGTGATGATGTAAAATACATCGACAAAAAGTCGACAGCCACATCAACATACCGCTGCCAGTCTGGGTCTGTGACACCAAGGCTTTTCAAAAGACGTCAGATTTGCAATATCCACAGTAATGCAAAACCACATGGCCGAACGTCTGCCAAAAGCTTTAACACAAGTGAGTATGAAAAGTTATCCGCAAAGGCAACAGCTTACGCTTGTAAGTCGGCCCTCATTCTCTCACCTGTAGCAGAAGCACTCAAAACACTCGAGCCTACCTCTGCAGAGAGTACGAAGACTTAAACCATTATCACAAAAATAATAATGTAAAGAGAAGTAAAGCAGTTCCAAGGTCTAGTTGAGGCAGCTCAGGCATACAGTACCTTTCCGCTCAGTGCATGCGGTCTGATGGTGAGCAGCTGCATGCATTCTCTTATAATAAGAGGAACAGACTGTCTCTTAAAAATACAGAAATTCTGATCCTTTTTCTGATGAAGAGACGCCTGCCCTCGCTGCTTAGTAATGAGTAGCCATGACTGGCTCGCCAAATACAAAGTGACTGACATGTGTGTTTAATTAAAACATTTGATGCAGCGTTTCGATTTGTTATTCATTGACGCAGCTGTGTTCCATGTGCTGCATGTTATAACCAGTGAGTATAGCAGGACAGTCAGCATTTTACATAAGCATGTCAGCGTGTGTGAGAACCGCTTGAGTTAAGGAATGGAATCTTTTTGCTCTTTAGTCGAACATATGCTATTCTATCGGTTAAATTTTCTTTACAATCTACATGAAATAATAAGAGAATGGAACACCATTTAAAAATACTTTATACTTTCTCAGATCTCAATAGTATTTGTGCACTGTGTTTAGAATAGTTTTTTTTTACAGCTATAATTTATAGGTATCGTGATCAGGTTTCTGTAATCAGGATTGGTGATCGACCCCAAAACCCCTGATCGGAGAACCCAGAGTTTGCTCAATCACTTTTTTTTTTTTTCTCTCTTACTGTATATACCTTGATACAACTATATAAATAAAAGAAAAGGTTGAAAGAACTCGCTCTTTTAATGATATCTTCAGACTTCATCCATTAGAGGTTTTGGAAAATGTTCTGAGAATCTGAGAACTGAATGAAACTTTGGCAGTACTTTCAAGATTTTTTTTCTAAAGGTAAATGAAATCAAAATGTAGAAATCAAAAAGTAGAAGTAATGTTATGAACAGTTGAAATAATATGATCTTTGATATTGTTACTTTATATAGTTATTCTAGTTTCACCATCCTTGGTGGGTTTCCTCCCATAGTCCAAAGACATGCAGATTAGGCTAATTGGCATTCCCAAATTGACTGTGGTGTGTGTGTGTGTGTGTGTGTGTGTGTGTGTGTGTGTACCCCGCCTTGTGCCCTAAGTCTCCTGGAATAGGCTCCAGGCTCCATCACAACCCTGCATACAGGATAAAGTGGTATAGAAGATGAGAGGACATGAGATGACCTTCACTGGTCCTTCCCTCTTTTTTCCCCTTATCCTTGCAAATATTTTTTATGTGAAAGCTGTCAACTGTGATAATATCTGTATGGTCTATTTCTTGAATTGCAAGCACAAAGAAAATAAAATAAATAAATATACCGGCAAAAAATAAATACATAAAAAGAATTATCAGCTATGAACGTGAACTTGTTCATTTTAATGTGTATGAAGAGCTAGATCTTTTAAATTCTGAACTTGTACAACCCTGTAAGAGAGAAGTCTGAGTTGTGGAGGATGTACCTGAATGTGTTGAATATATTAATAATTCTCTTTTTGGGGGGGGGAAATAGATCTTACAAAATAGGTTTAAAAAAATGTTATAAAGCTGTAAGTATATCTTAGCTAAGACTAAGATCAATTAGATTCAAACTTTTATTTTTACATCAAATCCCACTTCATGCGTTAGGATGTGAGCCAATCGTAGAGCATTAGGGCGGGACTTGCATACATCATGTGTGTTTAGCCCCAAATCATATCTTAAATCAATTTTAGCTGCTCTTTTTAAAGCTGATGTTAAATTTCCTTAGTTTACAAATAATATTACACTGAGAGTAAGCAACAAAAAAAATCAATAATTTAAACGGGATTTCTTTTTTTTTTTTGTGGGGGAAAAAATATCGCAAACCTGAAACCTAGGAACAAAAGGAACAGATGAAAATGGCAGCTGCAACAGATTTCAGGTTGTCTTCCTGTGTGCATTTTCTCTCCCAATCTGCATGTGTTTCTGGAAATTTATTCTTGTCCAGGACTATGAAATGTAGAAAATTTGCATAGTATAATTTAGCAAGTGACATCTCTCTGCGGGTGTCGTTCTCACTATGTTCAAAAACATTTTTACAAATGTTTCACTCACATGTGAAATGGAATGCTTTCCTCAAGCCAGTAGCTGTTGTTATAATCAAATGAGCTTAAATCACAGGTTCGAATCCCGGGTGATGCTGTAGATTCAGTGGTTAAGGCATTGGACTACAATTTGACAACAAGATCCCAGATTCAAATCCCACAACCCCCAAGTTGAGCCCTTGAGCAAGACCTTTAAGTCTCAGATGTACAGTGAGATAAAATGTTAGTTGCTCTGGATAAGAGCTGAATTATCTGATAAATGTTTGTGGGACCTTCTGTCTTCAGTAAGTAAAAAGCAGCTCAAAGAGGTTGTGATCGGGGGACCGACTTAACCCTAAGAAGAGAACTCTAAGAAAAGTCAATCTCTTGGTCTTAAAACTCAACTGTTTAATGAAAGATTAAAGGGAAAAGGAAACTGGTCTTGCCAGGTTGTTTTGATGAGGAAGTCTCCAAACATCAAACTGTGCATTTGGGGTTTTCGGATATGTCCAAAGTTTTAAAATTGCTTTGTAAACATGGAAATGGTTATAGGAATGATGTCATAAAAAAATGTTGAAGCTACCAAATGATCATATTGCTACATGCCTTGATGTGGGAGAGACCCAACGATGGGTGGGAATTAGCTACAACTAAATTTGGGAGAAAACTGGGAACCCCCGCTCTGACTGGGCCATTCCAAAACACTCATCTTCTCTTCTGAAGATATTCTTTAGGTAACTTGCATTTGTGGGTGGTTATTTATCAAGAAAGTGATTTTCAACAGTTTAAAAGATGTCTCCTGTTTTTATGCTAAACATATTGATATTAGGAGCTATCCATGATTCCCTCTAACTAGTCTAGAACACCAGTTCCAGCTGGAAAAAGCAGCCCCATAGCACGATGTGCACCAAAGGCAGAACAATAGCATATATGTTTTATGACTCAGTGGTTACCAGGGCCATCTTTTACACCGTAGTGTGCTGGGGCAGCAGAGTGAAGACAGACGATGCCAACAAGCTTATTAGGAAATAATGGCTCTGTCATTGCAGTGGAGCTGCAGTCTCTGGTGGTGGTGTCTGAGAGGAGAATGCTGAAGAAACCGAAGGATCCCATGCTGTTCAAATGTAGAATGAGACCACCACAGAACACCACAGAAAATCTTTCCTTCCTATGCCGATTAAACTTTATACCTCCGTCTCTGTTGATGTGGCATCAGAATCTGATCTGGCTAACCCTAACCCTAACCCTAACCCCTAACCCCTAACCCTAACCCCAACCCTAACCCTAACCCTAACCCCAACCTCAACCCTAACCCTAATTATTACTTCATTTTATTGGTTCTTATATGATAATACTCTCTGTGCTCTTGAAACAGGCTCTGGCACAAGAATTTCCTAAAGGTCTAGTCAAGTCAAGTCAAACCAAGTCAAGTCAAGTCTTGTGCCACCATGTTTAGGTACAGTATGGTGTTCTTTGGTTTTTACACTGTCTTGTTTTTGCACCCAAGAAGTTCTTCCTTGGTCTCATTTTGTTACACGCATTTTCCCCCCATGAGAATAAGCTTCCATCTAAGCACACTTGCCCAGACATGTAAAGAATACAACAGACTGCTATTTCATGTGAAGAGGATGAGCAGTACTTGTCAGATATTCTTTCAGCTCCTTTAATGTTTTTGAAGGTCTCCTGGCAGCCTCCCAGAAGTGTTTTCATTTCGTTCTTTCACACACATACACTACCGTTCAAAAGTTTGGGGTCACTTGCAAATTTCTTTGTTTTTGTTTAGTGATTTATTTTCTACAT
>JAQMYJ010000021.1:13458579-13469750 GCA_030014305.1 Clarias laeviceps | reverse complement strand
TTACAATGTAGAAAGAAATAAAAATCAGGAACCATCATGGAGTTAGAAAGTGTTCTAAAACTTTTGAACGGTACTGTATGTATATAGTGGTGTGGACCCAGGTTTAATTTTCACAATTTTCACTTTAATTTTATTGGTTACTGACATGACATGATGTACCGTTTAGATTTATTTTTTGTTTAAGCACTTTTACAGAAACTCCTCTATCCATGGACATTCATGCGATTATCGATTATCCAATTAGCCAATCACGTGGCAGTGGCACAATCCACACAATCATGCACATACACATCCAGACATTCTCAGAATGGGGGACAATGTGATCTTTGGCTTTGCCCATGGCAAGATTGTTACTGGTTTGAGAGCAGACATAAGTCTCCAGGGATTTTCATACACAACAGGGTGTAGAGTTTTCACAGAATAGTGTGATAGTTCTGCAGATAGAAATGCCTTGTCGATAATAGAGATCAAGGAATAATGGCCAAGGTGTCTGGTATTGGTGCGACAAGAGACCACTCTTTACACACCTGCTGCACAAAAAAAGCATCTCAGAATGCTACAACAGCACCCTGAGCCAAACAGTGGGAGACCGGAATGTGAGCACAGACTTAAGCCTGATTCATGCATCTGCTTTATCTGACATCTTGTCTTGTTTCTGAGTTGTATTATTCTCAGTAAACGTAACAGTTAAACATCTATTACAGTAGCTCCAACTCCAACAAGATCTGCTCAGTTTTGTTCATGCATGAAAAAACACTCTCCGGAGAGTGTGGAAGAGACTCAGTGGCATAAAACTACCGAAGCCGACTAGTGGTTCGGTGGTGTAACTGCAGAGTCACGCAGACACACCCGCGAAGAATTATAAATGATCACAGCCTTGACGAAGCATAAATCCGGCGTTAATGAACTGCAACTAATGAAAAGTCTGTTTTTTCACAGGTACGAAAGTAATTATTGTCATCAAATGTTGAGGTTGCTCCTACAACGGGGGTCATCAACCTGCGGCTCCGAGCATGTGGCTCTTTCATCCCTCTGCTGCGGCTCCCAGTGACTTTTAATAATAAAAAACGAATATTCATACAAAGTTATTTTATTTTTAATTTGTTATTTTTTTTATTATTATTTAATTCTAAATATTAAGATTATGGTGATCCTGTAACATTAAAATAAAACGTGGTGAATTTATTGTCGCTCAAAATACACGTCACAACTGTCGTGCGACACCCGCCGGCACGGCATGTGATTTATTGAGCTTTTCAAGCCCTGGTTTTATTCAGGTTGACCTCTGACTGCACGCTTCAGTACACGCGATAAAAGCATGTCGGCACACAGAAGCAGACGGAATTTTTGGTTTGCTGCAGGTGGATGATTTAAGTCCGGCTTTTTATTTCATAAATACGAGGACTCAAATAGACACTGAGTATTTCATTTGAAAGTAACCTTCAACCTGCTGTCTTTTTTTGTTTTTAGTGTTTAAAATGTTTTTGTTGTTTTCGTTTTTCTCTGTAGCAGTTCATTGAATTCATAAATGCAACACACTATAGTTTTTTTTTTTTTTTTTTTATTCATAGCATGCTAAAAGTGAAAAAGATATTGGAACGTTATCTTCATTTTACATCTCTAAGGGGTTTTGTGGCTCCCGGTGATTTATTTTCTGTGGCTCCAAATGGCTCTTTGAGTGTTTAAGGTTGCCGACCCCTGACCCCTAAGTTGCTACATGTTTGTGGGACCTTGTGTCTTCAGTGTCTTCCGTAAGTAAAAAGCAGCTCAAAGAGGTTGTGTTCAGAGGACTGACTTACTGTATCCCTTTAAGAAGAGTCAATCTCTTTGTCTTAACCTTTAAAACTCAACAGTTCAATGACAGATTAAAAGGAAAGAAAAAAAGGGAAAAAAGCTGCTATTTAAAATTGCTTTGTAAATGTGAAAATTTGAAAATCACCAAATGATCATATTACTATTATTATTATAGGTCATAGAAACAACCATAAAAAAAACAACAACCATAAAAACACCTGATCATATATGTACTGTATGTATCACAAAGCATCATCCTATCAGTTTTGCATTTGAGTGAATCTAAGCAGAACTTTACTATACTTTTATCAGCACTAACCCTAACTCTAACCCTAACCCTAACCCTAGGTACTTGGTACATTCTTAAAAATAAGCAAGTCTTGAAGAGCTGAGCAAAACTAAAGGTCCTGGAAGGCCATGAAATCGAAGCAGAGAGGTGCAGAATTCAAAATCCATCATGTTGGTGTACAGGGATAAAAATATTTAAATTCTGCGACAGTCCAAAATCCCCATCAAACTGTACACCTGGTAGAGAAAGTGTTCAGAACTACATATGCCAGTCAATCACTCCTACAAGGCTTCATACTAAATAGCAGTTCTCCCCTGGGTCTTAAGGACCACATCCTTTCGACTCCATCATCATTCCTGAGTCTAGGTAGATAAAAGAGAAAGGCAGCTTTGTGCAAAAAAGAAGAAAAAAAAAAACGTTTGTGAAGGGGCTTTTTTTTTTTTCTTCCGAGAACAAGGAGATTGGGCCAAGACCCTGGAAGACTGATATCGAGACGGTATGTGCAGACTAGCAGTGGGATCAAGATTAAAAGCATGTCCCTGCTTTTAAATACACATTAGTTATTCTGTCAAAGCTCTGCCTTTTCAGAAGAGATGGACTGGAGAGAATTGGTAGTGCTGCACTGTGACAAAGGGAGCCGTATGAAATGTGATTAATTGCCACGGGTAAGTGGGAAAGGATGACTTGGCTCAGTGGTTCCCCCTCCACCCTCTAAAGTGGAGAAAACAGATCCTGCCAGTGGAATCCTTGCTCTCACACAGTGCCCTCCTTTTATACAAAGAGGGGGAAAAAAGCATCTGTTACCAAGGAAACCACACAATTTGATGAATCAAGTGGAAACTCATAGAAGTATAGCAATAATGGCATCCACGCATTTAATGTCTCACCAATTAGCCAACCATGGAGGCGCCAGGCTTGGGGTAGGATGTAAATCCGGAATCACTGTGAAAGGGTTTTAAGAATCTTACTATGTCTTTATTAATGTTCTCCTGTTGGATCGTCATTTGTTTTGGTTCCCTTTACTTTTTAGGTTAATGTCAGTAATGTCAGGATGCCATGCACTAGTGTAGTGTGTATATAAAATTAACTACCTCTCGAAATAATTAGAAAGCTAATCTCTTTTATTACTTTTCACCTTTCACTTTTCTTTTATTTTATTTCAGTTAGTTGATTGTTGAACATTTATTTATAATTTCTATTTATTCTACTTCACATGATGATAAATGGTACAATTTTTACACTGCATACACAGTGTAAAAATATTATTATTATTATTAATATTAATATTAATATTAATATTGTTGTCCAGTTTGTTAGTAAGAAGGAAATTATGGCAAAAAATAATGAAGTAACGTTTTCAGATACCTGGTATTCTTGGTGCTGTGATAAATGCAGAAATGAATGAAAATGTGAAACAGTTTATTTTAATAAAATTTATGTTCTTAAAAGCATATTCAGTTTAAAAATTCTTTTTGGTAATCAATCTACATAAAAAAGGGTGTACAATTCCCTTGCAAATGCATTAAAAGTATAAACCCGAAACATCTCATTTAGTAAGATGTTCTATGAGATCAAGGCTGGCTATGGGTTTTTGGTGAACTGGGAATTGTGGCACCTTGTGTGTCGCTATAAATCATGTCCAGTCAGGTGAACTTGTTCAATTTTTTATTTTTATTACATTTGCACAAAAAAAAAAAAAAAAAAAATTCTAAAAATGTATTTTGGTTTTGTAAATATGCATTAAATCAGTTTTTTATGAAATTTTTAAATAGAATAAAAAAAGTACTGTATGTGGTGAAGCACTTAATATTAATTAAGTTAATAGTAAACAGTTGTGTGTATTTCTGGGATATAATTTTTGTTATATACTATGAAAACTTGAGCTTCATTGTGCAAGTTTTTTGTAGCTTAAAAAAATCCTGTTTATTATAGTTACAGTAGGTACAACAGTTTAATCAAGTAATCTGACTCGCACTAGAAGACTCATGAGAAGAACTGCTCAATACTGCTTCCGGTGTAATGCACTGGAAAGTCACGTGACAAAAGAACAAATGACTTGGACTAGAAGTCTCATGAAAAAAAACGCTCGATACTATTTCCTGTGTACTGCACTGCATAGCGTCTATGGGAGTCCCATGACAAAAGAACGAACGACTCCGACTAGAAGACTCATGAGATAAACCACTCATTTCTGTTTCCTGTACATAACCTACGGAGGCTTTGCCATGCTTTGCGCATGCGCCCCTGTAGAAAATGAACAAATCACTCTCTGAGACTACAGTGGGGCAAAAAAGTATTTAGTCAGCCACGAATTGTGCACGTTCTCCCACTTAAAAAGATGAGAGAGGACTGTAATTTTCATCATAGGTTTACTGTACCTCAACTATGAGAGACAAAATAAGAAAAATAATCCAGCAAATTATGGTGGAAAATAAGTATTTGGTCATTAACAAAATTTCATCTCAATACTTTGTTATATACCCTTTATACATTTTCAGTAAGTCTTCACAAGGTTTTCACACACTGTTTCACAAAACCATAATTGCTGGTATTCCTCCATGCAGATCTCCTCTAGAGCAGTGATGTTCTGGGGCTGTCGCTGGGCAACACAGGCTTTCAACTCCCTCCAAAGATTTTCTATGGGGTTGAGATCTGGAGACTGACTAGGCCACTCCAGGGCCTTGAAATTCTTCTTACGAAGCCACTCCTTCGTTGCCCGGGTGGTGTGTTTGGGACCCAGCCATGTTTCATCTTCAGTGCCCTTGCTGATGGAAGGAGGTTTTCGCTCAAAATCTCACGATACATGGCCCCATTCATTATTTTCTTTACACGGATCAGTCGTCCAGGTCCCCTTGCAAAAAAAATTGCCCCAAAGCATGACGTTTCCACCCCCATGCTTCACAGTAGGTTTGGTGTTCTTTGGATGCAACTCAGCATTCTTTCTCCTCCAAACACAAAGTTCTATTTTGGTTTCATCTGACCATATGACATTCTCCCAATCCTCTTCTGGATCATCCAAATGCTCTCTCGCAAACTTCAGATGGGCCTGGACATGTACTGGCTTAAGCAGGGGGGACACGTCTGGCACTGCAGGATTGGAGTTGTAACTTGATTGATTTATAATATGTAACAAATGAAGATAATGGTATTGGACAGATTCTTTGTTCACTCCTGGGATACTGTCTGTGTGTCTATGTCACATGTTCTCTGTGTGCTGGCATGGACTCCCTCCAGGTACTCTTAATAGCTTTATTAATTGCTCTTTTATAGGCCGGCAGCCATTTAATGTGGGCGGACGGTAGATAAAACGAAATTGCAGTCATTGCAAATGAATATGATCATCCTGACTAGAATCCTTTCTGCATCCTGTTCATGGCAATTAGCTTTAATATATTTTCAATATATTAGACTCTTCTTAGATGTTAATTTTTCTAAAATATTGTTTAAGCTGCATTTCATTCAGGGTGGTGGAGGGTAGTGGTTAGCACTGTGGCCTCGCAGCTCCAGGGTTCGAGTCCCACCTCGGGTCCGTGTGTATGCCGTTTGCATGTTCTCCCAGTGCTTGGTGGGTTTAATCCCAGTGCTCTGGTTTACTACCACAGTCCTAAAACATGCAGATTAAACTAATTGGCATTCCCAAATTGCCCGTAGTGTGTGTGTGTGTTTGTGTGTTTTTGTGCAATGGATTGGCACCCCATCCAGCATGTTCAGGTTTTTGCAATTCCAATAATAATAATAAGTGAAATGCAGTTTCAATCGTTCAGCTAAGCAATATCACGTGAGGTCATGGGCCTGATATTCAGCATAACAGCATGGCCTCAAGTGTGATATTGCTTTTATATAACAGTTCCACAAACAACGGATATCAACAAATTATAATTTGTTCGTTTATTTAACCAGTTTTTTGCTCCCCGAGACATATTCTTACACGACTGGTGGAGCTGGCGACCGAAACTAGTTTTACTTGAGAAGACAAGATTTACATTATTTCCACTTCTTCTGCTTTAGAATTTCAGCTAACTTCCAAAGTTCTGGAGTTGGAACCCCAAATAACGTTAAAAGTGGAAAGCTAGCATGTTGGGTAGGGTGTATAATCCCTTATTCCACACACCAAGTAGTGCCCTTGAGCAGGGGCTAGAGGGGGATTTTGGATTCAGCCTTATGTTAGAAGCTAGTTAGCTTTGTCGGCTAACTCGGGTTAACTGTAAACAAAAAATGAACATTTGGCAGGCAGTTGCTCCATCCTCAGTTATGCAGACTGTACAGACCTGCCTTCACCCATGCTGGTGACCAACAATTAGTGTAATTAATGATCGCTAGAACCAAGTGATATATATATAGTTTAACGTCCCAGTGCTGTTGTGATCTATATCAGCACACGCGGAATGGGCTCTCGTGCAATCAGATCGCGCTGTCAGAATAAACTGTTGTATAACATGGTTTATGTAACTGTATGAATATTGTACTTTCTGCAAATCTCATCTTAGTGTGAAAAACGGAGCTGTCTGCATTTGTCTTACAGTCATAAATGTGTATACTTACAAAAACTATTCACGACTGTCACTTTTCACTGTATCTTACTTTCATGTCACATCATATTATAACTAACACCTGTCTTTATTTCCTGTTCCGTTCTGTTCCGCATTACAATACCCTCTGTGTGTCTGTTCCTAGAGGTGGCTTCGCTATTCTAATATTACGCCAATTGCTAATTTCCATGTCACAGCTTAGTCCTATGTTTTTTGTCCTATGTTTATTATTACTATTTTGATTTAAGCACGCATTTTAATAGCCTGTGTCAACATCCTAACAGCACCAGCACCTAAGAAGTTCTAGTGGTTTGTCATAAGAAAATAGTTTAATATGTCAACAGGAAATAGTTCTGCAAAATTTAAACCCCATGAGTGGCAGAAAAACATGGTAACGTCAAAGATCTGACTTGCACACAGGTGAAGCCACCCATAATATCTACCTTACAAACACCTAAGGCAAGTCGTATCTTTTAAACATAAACTGCTAGCTTTTTTCCTCAGATACAGGGTTCTTTTTAATAGAACTACAACTTATCTTCTACAGATTCTGTCCCAGTATTGTCTATTTTTTGTTTGCATAAAAATATTGTAATATTGCCAGTATTGTAATTGTAATGCTCTCGACTGACTTATTTTTGCACTGGCTCCAAAAGCTCATTATCATTCTGTAGGCAACACGGTGGCCTCGCACCTCCAGGGTCGAGGGTTCGATTCCGGTCGGTGTCGGTGTGCATAAAGTTTGCATGTTCTCCCCGTGCTTGGTGGGTTTCCTCCAGGTTCTCCGGTTTCCTCCAACAGTCCAAAGACATGCAGATTAGGCTACTTGGCGTTCCCAAATTGCCCATTGTGTGTGTGCGTGCCTAAGTTGGACTGGCACCCTGTCCACAATGTACCCTGCCTCGTGCCTAAAGTTTCCTGGGATAGGTTGTATAGGATCAGCGGTAAAGAAGATGAATAAAGAGGAATAAAGGACTTACTGTAGTTTCCCTTCACACTTCTACCACACACAGTTCCACAGCATTTACATTTATTTTGCTTTCTTCTCCAGCTGCCTTGTCCTTCTGTTTTTCTCTGTGCACACACTCGGCGTGGAGACCCCCTCTGACGTGCAGACACTGATTAGGGTCTGCAAAGTCCCACTTCTTTGACACTGGGGAGAATGAATGTCTCAAGTCAGTGAATGCAGAAAAGTACTGCTGGTGTGTGTGTGACAGCCCCGACGGAATTGAGTCAGTCACCTTTGGGTCAGATGGAAGGCGTCATTTAATATGACTCTGCTCTGTAGCATTACACATACCAGCTCAGCTACCCTTTCTCTGAACCCATCGTCCTAAGGAGGCTTGACATAAAGGCCAGAGTTTTATTCAAGAAAGGAGATATTGAGACAAGGAACATTTAGGTGCAGATGGTAGTATTCCAACTCAAGCGGCACAGTCATTTTTTATTATTTATATCTGAGGAATGTCCCAATGGGATCTTGGTATCCCACCTGTCTTTAGGGCATCAACAAGTGTGCATCTTTGTTTCTCCTCTGACACAGAAACACACCTAATCCGATTATTGGATGGCTGTTAACTTATCTGATTCACAAAGTTGGGTAATTAGAGCAAATTTATTGGGTAGGAGTCTGAATTCCCTCACTTAGAAAAGTAGTAATGTGCCTATGAAACTTCAAAAAAGGTGCCATCCATCATAATTGCACTGGAGGCTCATCCTTCAATTCTTAATGTGGGTTCCTACTGTATGAAACAATAAAGGATGCTGATGCTTTTGTACATTTAAAAGAGTAGTAAAGAGTCTATGAAACCTCAGATTCCAGACATTGTGGTGCCACTGCAAAGACCGCCACATAGAACCTTGGGACATGACCTGACTGAGGGCACCAAATCTTCCTTTCCATGACCAATGGAGGACTCTCTGGTCTAGTTGCTGAATTCTATGCAATGTACAATGTAGTGGCATATAATTAGTTTTCAAGCAAATGATGTACCACCCTATGCCATATGCTTATGCTCTCTGGATATGCCATGGGAATCCATAATCGCCTGTGAAGATTTGGCATTGGCGATTTTTCACCAAGAGAAAAATTTCTTGCCTCTTGATAACTACTTCTGTGTCATGACTGTATAATACAAGCGTTCTTGTCAAGAGCATGTCCACGATACCAGCATGTCCACTACTGTATATTGAAATGTAACAAGCATCCATGGAAAACAGAGAGAGAGAGACACTCAAACCCATGCCACCATGAGTGCCAGAACTTTGAGCAAAACAACAACAATGTGGAAACAGCTCACCTTACAATGGGGACCAACAGCTTCCTGTATGCTATGCTCATGGTATCTCAGAATGCATGGACTTCATCAGACAAGCTTAGCATAAGAAGAGGAAGGGTCTTTAGGAACCAGTTCGACCATGTTGAATATTAATTTAGAACAAGAATAAGGGAAACCTCTTGTTTAGAAACTCTACATTTTTAACTGTGCCTTCCTCAAGTGGGAAAATAACTCCTTGAGGAACGGCACAATTAAAAATACGGTATCCTTGTGACAAACGAGACCCTTTGTTTGGGTCTGATATTGACAACGAAAGGGGAAAAAGGGGAAAGGGGGCAGCTGGTGCAACCACAGATTGAATCCTAGCAACAATTTCATCTGAACCCAGAGATCTGCTGAATTCATTGCCCAAGAAGTGATGTTTTTGACTGTAGGGCCTTTTTGTTTCAGTCCCTACCCTTGAGCGATATGCTCTAAGGGACCTCGGCTGAAACATCCAAAGCCCATGAGGGTGTGACTTTTCAGCCTAAAGTTTGTACAAGCCAGACAGAACCCTGCACTGGAGCATGAAGCTAGATAGGAATGCGTGTGTTGACTGAGGTCCGTTCCACTTAATGACCAAGAAGATGGTCTTGGACTCTGCTGATGCAGGCAGTTTTTTGATGATGGCTTGTAACTCACTCAATAATTTGAGACTGAAACCCGAGTCTCCAACAACTTTACATTAACTTACATTCATTTTATATTGAACTTGCAACCTCATTGCACACAGACATAGCAAGGACTGATTTATTATCATACTATCTGATATCAAGTAAATGAGGATAAGTTTCCTGTTGAGTCTGGTTCCTCTGGGTTTCTTCCTATTGTCATCGCAAGGGGGTTGTCTTGCTACCGTTGTCCTCGGCTTGCTCATCAGGGACAAACAGATAGTTATAATCTATATCTATTTTTTCTGTACATTTTCAAATACATTTCCATAATTTTTTTAACGTGTAAAGTTGCTTTCTGTTAAAAGCTTGTATACAAATAAAACTGTATTGGGAATTGAATTGAAACATCTGTCAGGACACATCTGTCATATTAACTAAAAGAAAGTGTCCCAACCCTAGCAGTAAAACTGTTAACCAGTTTTGTTGCCAGTACGATCCATACACAAAGGTATAAATATATAATATGTCCTCACTTGAGCATCAGCAGAATCCAGCACCTGGACAGCACTCGTTTAAGAGTAGTGATACCGCCATGTTGCACCACTTTGCTACAACGCCATTGATGGAACGCATTTATCAAACAAGAACTCAGAAGAAACAACAACTTGGATGTAAGGAGGTCACTAAAGAAAAACATTCTCCAAGTTGTACAATCCGAGCTCCTGAATACCTTAATAATTTATTTAAGCTAGTTTTTAATTTTTTGGGAAAGTAACTCAGGCAATCAACTCATCAACAGTCGTCAACGAACATTATGGGAACATAATGGGACTAATTATCCCATTAAAACAAATGCACTAGAAATTCACACTGCACTGAGTAGGTTTAGTCATTTCGATTGGTGGTTTGGTTTCATGCCATTTGCCTTTCAGTATTTGAATGAGTAATGCAATCTTTTGAATTTGAGGCTGTTGAAAACCAAAAAGGAGGGAATAACTGGAAGGGCAAAGAAACATAGATATGAGTATAGACGGGAATAATTTTGTCTTTAAAGAAGACAAAATCTCTGAAAAATACATGTGGGTGATTAAATTACTTTAATTGTAGGATAACTAACAGTATTAAATGTAAAAATAGCAAAATGATAAAGGGTAATTTTGCTCTAAAGCGTGGTATCCAGTGGCAACACCCTGTGTCCTTCAAGGCCTCCAGTCCAGACACTGTATCTCTCAAAATAAAGACAGTTTCTCAGTATCTCGGTTACTCAGTTACTCAGATCTAGACGACTGGATCTACGATTCGGTCTTCAAAATGACACGGTTCTCCATCAGTGGCACAATCTTAAGCATCACCGGTTGATTCACACGACGTGTCATTTTCTCAAAGCAAGATCTCACCTCTTTGTACAAGAAGTATATTTTGTTTCTTCATTCACCACTTGTTGGACACAGGCATGCTTAGGCACGTCACTTTCATACTTTCGTTCTTTATTTTTGTACAAACACACTCACTCCTCCATCATCTATACCAGGGGTGGGCAAGTTCAGTCCTAGGCTACGTTTACACTGTCAGGTAAATGTGACCCAATTCCGATTTTTTGCTCATATGTGACACATATCGGATATGT
>JAQMYJ010000021.1:13429278-13458479 GCA_030014305.1 Clarias laeviceps | reverse complement strand
AAACAGACGGTCAAAAAAAATCAGATATAGGCAACAAATCAGAATTGGGCATCGAGACCTGCAGTGTAAACGTAGCCCTAGAGAGCTGCAATCCTGCGGAGTTCAGCTCCAACCCTAATCAAACACACCTGAACAAGCTAATCAAGGTCTTCAAGATTACTGAGGCTATAGGCAGGTGAGATTTTTTTTCAGGTTTGGAGCTGAAATCTGCAGGACTCTCTCTGGGACTGAACTTGCCTACCCCTCATCTATACAATTTTATTCCGTGTACAGGGTCACGGGGGGGCCTGGACCCCAGGAGACTTAGGGCATGAGGCAGAGTACACACACTCATTCACACACTAGGGCAATTTGGGAAATTCATGTCTTTGGAGTGTGGGAGGAAACCAGAGTACCTGGAGAAAACCTACCAACCATGGGGAGAACATGCAAACATGCACACAGACCTGAAGTGGGAATCGAACCCAGAACCTGGAGGTGCAAGGCGACAGTAACTCTATCTATAGAGTTTTATAGAGTTGAGCATAGTTTGGATTTTTATGCAGAAGCTCTATAAAATCATATTGCATGTTTTTAGAGTACAAAATTCAATAAAATATGCACCTATAGAAATTTATAGAACTTATGCAAAAACACCAAAAACAGGAGTCTTGTTAAAGGTCAATTACGTTCTATAGCACATGCATCTCAAAGCAGACTGCTATAAAACATATACCTTGAAGCAAAGTGCAACTGAAATTCCATATAACATTGTTTTGCAGGGCATGACTAGTGCAAGCAGAAAATGGGTCAGGGTTTCAGTTCATCCACACTCATGACATTGCACTACAGTGAAACATTAAAGTGACCAATTTCCTGCTTGAAAAGAAACACGAGAAAGAGCAGCACCTCCTTCTTATTTTTTTTCCTCACCTGCGCCTCGTTCTCTTTCAGCATCCTGCGGGTCCTCGCCCCTCCCGGATCATCAGTGAGGTTGAGCATCACCGTGCTCTTTTTCTCCCAGCCAATAAACGAGCCATCTGTGATGCCCTCCACCATGTCCAGGAAGTCTTCATAACCATGGTGGCGAGTAGTGACCACTGAGAAAGCTGTCCAGTCGAACTCCTCCAGAACCTCGAAGACGACCTCTAGCTGTAGTGCCGTGGAACATGAGAACTGAAGATAGACTGAGCCACTCTCCTGGAAATGCAGGAAAAACAGGGTGTTTGGTATTTTTTTTTTTTGTTTAGACCTTAATGCTCACTATTATATTTTAGGCATTTGGCAGATAACCTTATCCAGAGCGACTTACTTTTCTTTTTTTTTATCCCATTATACTGTACATCTGAGCAGTTGAAGGTTAAGGGCCTTGCTCAAGTGCACAACAGCGGCAACTTGGTGGTCACAGGGTTTTGAACCTGGGACCTTCCGAACCGTAGTCCAATGCCAAACCACTGAGCCACCCCTAACTGTCCTACATACTGTACTGTTTCCTCTCACGCACTGTATATGCACCCTATGTCCTGCACATGCCACGATGATCTGAGTATGTTGCTTATATTGTAACTGATATACGAGTGGTCAACCCTGACACTTGTGATGAAATTTCTGGTATCTACACTATATTGCCAAAAATATTGAAGAAATTTGGAGAAACATAGAGTTCATAGGGTTTAACATGATGTTGACCCACCCTTCAGCTTCAACTCTTCTGGGAAGGCTTTCGTAGTGTAATTATGGGAATTTTTGACCATTCCTCCCAGAAGCTCATTTGTGAGGTCAGACAATGATATTGGACGAGAGGGCCTGGCTCTAATTCATCCCAAAGATGTTCTATCAGGTTGAGGTCAGGACCGGTCAAGTTCTTCCACACCAAACTCGCTCATCCATGTCTTAGTCATGTTGGAACTGGTGTGGTGTTGTTTTCTGGGCCCCTTGGTTCTAGTGAAAGGAACTCGATCTTAATGCTTCAGCATACCAAGACATTTTGGACAATTTCATGCTCCCAACTTTGTGGGAACAGTTTGGGGAGAACCCCTTCCTGTTCTAATATGACTGCGCACCAGTACTGCAGTGTTCCGTGAACATTCAGGGAGTAGAACGCCTGATCCTTGAAACTCGCTGGATAATTTGTCGGCAACTTTAAGAAGAGATGCATCGGTCTGTGGGAACTGTACACACGATCATTCACCAGCACCACTTGCACGTCACAGGAACTCGGCTGGGAGTTAATGCCACGTCCTCCTTACAGTCCTGACCTCGCTTCTAGCCAATTCATACATGAAACAGGCAGATCATGGCTCTGGCGTCCTGAGAAAACTTTCTACCTTGATGGCACTAGTGAAGCTCTGGGACAAGCGCATGAGTGTAGCAGGGGCTTATATAGAGAAACAAAGAGAGTTTTCACTCTCATAACTGCGTTCTGTTGTTCCACACAATCAAAAGTCCTAGACTGAATCGAACGCCCCTTGTATTTTGAATTCTGAAAGAAGTTGTATTACGAATTACAGCGAATGCTGATTGTCAAAGCTGCTGTGTGAGTCACAGCTTGTGTTTTCCCTCAATACTCGCATGTTCTCAACTTTACTGACTTTCAATCCTCCTTAGCTTTCCTCCTGCTATACCTCACAATGTGACCATTCATTAAGGAAAAAAAAAAAAAACAGTGTGATGTAAGCCTGCTTTTCTGCTCCGCAAAAGCTTAGGATTCAGGTAGCATTATGTGACCTTGAAAGGTTCAGCTAGCAAACACTGGCTTCCATTTCATTCCGTTGCTTAGGAATCCGGCCATTTCACCATAAAGCAGATTTATTATGCTGGCACTGGGCTGTACGTATAACAGTGACAAACTGCAGCGCTACGCTTGACACTTGCTAATGGAAAACGCATACGTCATCTTCGGGTGTCCTGAGAATGCAGAACAGCACATTTTTATTCCTACTGGTGGCAAACCAGCGTTTAGCTCCTCGTCATGATCGCATATTTTCTTAATGTTGTTGTTAAAGCATGAGAATGTGAGCTCGGCAAAGATCATTATCATGCAGATGTTCCAGGAGAAGAACATCTGCATGATAAAACAACAACATTACAGCAAATATTTTGATTAGGAACCAAATAAAATCATTGTCTTCATATCAGATCTGCTGAGATGTATTATTTGTGGATTACACACTTTGTGGTATTGGGTTTATTACATAGTGTAGCTTTTATTATTATTATTATTATTATTATCACAGAACCATTCTTTTTGCTACAAGTTAACACAAGAATAAAAAATTTTTTTAAAGATATTTTTAAAAAATATATGTTAACCCATACTGGCAATATTTTTTTCTCACAGTTTCCTGTAAAATAGGAAAGAATTTCTCCCAAAATAATAATAAATAGACTCTCTCTTTTCATGGGCTACCAGTTATTTTAGATTCACAGTACCCATCTGCAATTCACAGATATTATCTTCAGCACCTGGCACCCCAACCAGGTCACGAGATAAATATCATTAAACTACCTCGAGGTGCGCTGTTCATTTTTCCATCAGTGGTTCGCTCCAATAGCATGACCTAAATACTGCTCCAAAATTCATCCATGTTTCTGTACAAACACTAGAAATGTTCTTATTCACAGCACTACCCCATACAGCCCATGAAAACCCCATGCTGCGCACAGAGCTTCAGATCTCGGATTTCTGTCATTTTTTTTTAATGATCTTTCTTCACTGGTATTAAAAGAAAAATCATCCTACAAATTCGTACAGGAATACTAATGTAATGTCGTTTAAAAGGATCCTAGAAACACACGAGGCGTCTAGTTTTAAAGTACATTCTGATAAAAAAATGTCCAGAGAACTTTTTCAGATGGTTGTCTAATGTGACGAACCCAAAAACTAAAGTTAAACTGATAGAATTGTATTTAAATCGCTTTAAAATTATTGATTTGGGGAAAAAATTCAGACAATAAATTGTCATAAGAGAACGTCATCTATCTGAACATCTAGCTTGGGAGTTGAATATGTCGTGTGAAGAAGTTGGTGAAATGAATGAACGCACTAGAGATGGGGAAAAAAATCTATTCAGCGATTCTTTGTGTAGCGATACGACTCTAAAATTTATATATATTTTTTATTTTATTTTTAGATATGTATTTTTTTACATTTATAATAGAGATAAACTGGTTGACCAGATTTGGCTTGTTTTCAGTTTGTTCAGCCTCATATATAAACGATGCTGTACCGAGCGCAGAAGCATCCAAGTGGCGCAACAAAAACGCATTTTTTATAGCCTTACAATATAAAAAAAATCATCTCCGATCTGCCTATTTCTCCAAACTCCACTTTGTGAGTGGATTAGTCTCGAACCCACTCATTACACACGCTTACATCAGCCTCAAAACGCTGCCAGTCACTCAACCTCACTCAAGCTCACTGTCAAGACTTCAGCCCTTGGAGGCGTTCGAGGTAGTAAAACATTTCTTTATAATCCTATAGGCGGTGCACTCTGAACTATTCACACATTTCCATCCTGTGTGCTAAGTTGAGATATGTTGAGGAATAATAATGATGGCGGATAACAGAGATACATTCTGCTCAGTAAAAATGTTGCTTTTTAGAAACTGAAACTGTATTTGAAGTTAGTTTGTATTGTTTAAATAGAGCGCTTGGGTTTTAATTGAGAAAACTAATAAGGAGCGAAGTTTAAAATAAGAAGGTAAAATGATAATAATAATAATAAGGGTTAAAATTGTAACAAAATCTGGGGAAAAAATTTAATACTTTAATATTTGTAAAATCGTGATATTTATAGAATCGAAATTTCAATCGAATCGGCACCCGGATATCGTGACAATATCGTATCGGGTGGTGACTGGTGCTTCCAATTCCTAGTATGCACAAATATAAAGGTTTTCATTATACACTCAGGAATCTCATCGGTACAAATATGTAGCACTGAAAAACAGACAAGAAAGAGCCCAGGCGAGCTAGTTCTCTTACTGTAACTTTTTCCTAAACAATTTAAAAGACAAAACGTTAAGCCGAATATTGTGTAGATTCCACTTGTGCCACCGAGGAAGCTCTGGCCCCTTAGTGCATGGCTCTACCACCCTTTTGGGGGTGTGCTGTGTTGTCTAGAACGGAGACATACAGTAAGTGGTGATGATGTGGGTTGCGGGGTGGGGCCTCGGCGCGTTCCATGGATGCTCGATTGGACTGGGATCTGGGGAATTTGAATTTATAATTAAACAGTTTCTTTTTTTTTTTTTTTTTAAATGTATTTACTTAAAGAACCACAGATGTTAGTGATCTTTTTTTTTTTGTCTAGTTAAATGCACATTTGTAGTAGATTTGTCTGAACTATTATTCATTTGCATTAATTATGATATACTTCTGATGTTGATAAATCCTCAGAAAAAAAATTGTGTTTAAACACAGCAGGTTTATTCATTAATATAAATGAAATGTTGAATTTTTAAAAATGCATTTTTAATCAAGCCTATGTGGCAAGGTGGCCTAGTGATTAGCACTATCGTCCTGCACCTCCTGTATACAGGGTCGATTCCCACCTTTGGTCCGTGTGCATGGAGTTTTCATGTTCTCCCTGTGTTTGGTGGGTTTCCTCCGGGTTCTCCGGTTTCCTCCCACAGTCCAAAGACTAGGCTAATTGGTGTTCCCAAATTGCCAATAGTGTGTGAATGAGTGTATGTGTTCTGCCCTGCGATAGATTGGCACCCCGTCCAGGATGTGCCCTAAGTCTCCTGGGATAGGCTCCAGCCCCCCTGCGACCCTGTATACAGGATTAAGCGGTATAGACGAGGAGAGAGTGAGTGTATTTGTTTAAAAAATGAAGAAACAAACCTGTATTTAATGCATTAAGGTTTAGATTACGATGTCTTTTACACAGAGTTTCAGTAGAAAAAAAAAACATTTATTACAAAAACAGAACGGACAAATGAACAAATAAATCAACCAAAACAGGTGTGTATTGTGTTGACAGCTTTTTCTTTTTCTTACCATCTGAAACACATTACCAAGGAACGTTCGTCAGACTCCAGCTACCACTGATTTAAAAAAAAATAATAAAAAAATTGAAACATACTGTACATTTTTCACTTTTTGCTCTACTTTAACTAATGTGTTAATTCCACACTTCTTTTTGTTATTACTTGCTGGCATTTTTGTCATCTCTATTATTTTATGTATTTTATAGTATATGCTATATTTGACTTTTATTTCCTTATTATCTTTTGTTATTTACAAAGTAAAGCACTTAAGCTGCATTTTAAATGCTTGACATGCTATGTAAAGAAAGATATTGTTGGCGTCATTAGTACGAGGGTGAGTGAAAAACTAAGTGAACTCTCGCTTTAGGATTCATGTGAATTTAATGAATATATCATTTTTTTACATAATATCCTCGCGTTTCAATACACTTTGTCCATCTATCAACAAGCTTTCATATTCCCTTATTAAAAATGTCTTAGGCTGATCTTACGCAGCTTATGGTGCGTGACACGAATGCACAGCTGTCTTCACTTCTTCATCAGAAGTGAATCTTTCGTCCTTGCAGGGCTGCTTTCAGGAGACCAAACAGGTGAAAGATGAATGATGGAGAGAGATCAGGACTATAGGGAGAATGCTTTAACACTTCAAAACTAGGGTGTTGACTGTTTGGCCAAAGGTGTGTGGATGTGCATTGTCATGCAAGATCACAACGGCCTTGGATATCAGTCCTCAAAGGACCTTTCAAAGTTTAGGTTTCAGCTCTTCAATAAGCGTCTCACTGTAACGAGCACTGTCGGTTATTGAACCTTCTTCCTGATAATGTTCCAATACTGGCCCTTGAGGATCCCAGGAAACTGTAAGCATTGATGAATTTTCCAGCTGATGGTTGACTTTTGAACTTTTTCTCAGTCAACGCTCGAAGATGTTTCCGTTCCATATTCTGCTGTTTACTCTCAGGCTCATAGTGATGAATCCATGTCTCATCTCAGAAGAGTTATGATTCTCTTTAAGATACGTCCACCTTCGTTGTAGTATTGCTCCAAATTTTGTTTGCTGATATCCGAACGCTTCTGTTTACAGTATGTTCTTCCGTGAATTGTTTCGGCACCAGGTACACCTTCAGACCACAAAAAAAATAACGAAATCGCTGCACACTGCTAATCTTAAGTGGGGCGTCTTTTTTTGCTCCATATGCAGTTAGAAATAAACTGATGTAACACGTTCAACACCTACACAGTGGCGACTGGGGGGACCTTGAACAGAAAGCGCCAACAGGAGTCTTCAAATAACCAGAGTGTGGATAATTTTTGACTAGCCTTCTTAGTAGTAGTAGTAGTA
Organism: Clarias laeviceps; assembly: GCA_030014305.1. Classification (NCBI taxonomy): domain Eukaryota; kingdom Metazoa; phylum Chordata; class Actinopteri; order Siluriformes; family Clariidae; genus Clarias; species Clarias laeviceps. The sequence goes on along the minus strand of JAQMYJ010000021.1, from coordinate 13,451,167 downwards.
GTAGTAGTAGTAGTGGTGGTAAGAATTACAATTGGTCCAGAATGTTTATCACCTGATTTAAAAAAAAATTTAACAAAGCAAACAATTAAGCAGGTTGGAACTGGGTTAAAAACCCTTCAAGACATTATTAAAACCTGGACGAATAGTGCTGTAGCTACAGAATGTTTAGTTGTTCGTGGGACTCATCCACCGAAAAAAGACTTTAGTTTGCTACGAAACATAAATATTGGACTTTGGAGCGATGGAAAAAGGTCATGTGCCTAGATCTGATGATGAGTCCAGATTGACCCTATTCCAGAGCGATGGGTGCATCAGGGTAAGAACGGAAGCGCATGAAGTGATGCACCTCTGGAGGCAGTGCTTTGATCTGGGGTTGCTTCAGGTGCTCAGGTCTAGACTCGGCAACGTTACGTGGCAATAAAATGAAGTCAGCTGACGACCTGAATGTACTGAATGATCAAGTTATCACATCTATGGAGTTTATCTTCCCTGATGGCACGAGGCATATTCAGTCCTCAGATTGTGAAACTGTGGTTCTGGAAGCACGAGGGATCATTTTCGCACATGAACTGGCCACCACATTGGGCGTTGAACTAAATATTACTGTAACATGTTTCCTTAACTAGTCTCATTTTCCGAGCTTCTTTGTTTGAACAGCAATCACTACGTCCAATCCAGGGTGTATTCCTGCCTTGCATGCTTTGATCTTGAGAAAGATGTACTCCACCAGATTTACTACAACCCTGATAAAAAAGGAGTAAAAACGCAGTACATACTGAATTGTCCTGTGATATGTTACAAGCATTCAAAATGTTCGAACGTTAACACATACAGTAAGAAAAATAATAATACTGTACAGTTATTATATTTAAAATAGCTCGATATACTTGAATACTTTGATTTAAAGACAAAGCCCTGATGCATCGATCTTCAAAGTGTAAAAGTGTGAATTGAACAAAAGTGTGACTTCTTCCCACCACTTCACCCTATTCTGGTATTCTGCTGGTAAAACACGGTAAGACCATAGCCACAAAAGTCTTTAAGTGCATCATGTAATTAATTACGGTCCTAATTAAACCAATGAAACAACTCCTCTACGCTTCATTTGGCAGTTTTATAAAGAGTCGAAGGAAACCTCGAGAGAGAGATGCCCCCCCGCTCAAGCTTGAGTAACCTCCACATCTGCCGATTCACAAAAGACTGCTCTGGTCTGTTCATTAATGCCTAAATTGTAGTTAATGGTTAGTGTATGAGAGAAATGTATTGATTAAGAAGGAGAGATGAAAGAGAAAGATCAATGAAGCTTTAGTGGCATTTTATTAGACGACTCAGTCTGGCTGAAATTGTGAATATACTGTATGAAACAAGCAAACTGACAAACTGGCACTGGGTCCAGTCACGAATTTATTCAGAACCTCTTACACACTTGGTCTTGCTGCACACTGGAGAACAAATTTGCAATCCACAGGGGTGGCCCTTGCACGTTCAGGGTCCGGGTCCGGGTCCGGGTTGGATTCCCACCTCGGGGTCTGTGTGTATGCAGTTTGCATGGTTTCCCCGTGCTTGGTGGGTTTCCTCCGGGTACTCCAGTTTCCACCCACAGTCCGAAGACATGCAGATGAGACGAACTGGCGTTCCCAAATTGCCCGTAGTGTGTGTATGTGTGTGTGCTCTGGATAGATTGGCCAGGGTGCACCCCAACTCATGCCCTAAGTCTTGTGACCCTGTCCACAGGTTAAAGCGGTATAGATGATGAATGTGAGAGACTACAATGTCCTGGCTATGGACAAAAAAAAAAAAAAAAAAAAAAAAAAAAAAGCTTATTACCACACACGTAGAAAAAAAAGGCAACTGCTGTATCTACAGTACAATGGTGGCCAAAATTATTAAAACAGCATATGCCATGTATTATAGCTTTCCTTGTGCACAACACATGCGATGTCACAAATGAAATCCAAGCCTATCTGGATGAAGAGTTTCGCTAATGAGAATCAGCTGGTTCAGTTAATGGATGGAACAAATACGCGGCAGGCCTTTTAATTTCTGAAGCCGGGTTGTCAACATTTTTTGTCTGCACAAAAAATGGCTAAATCTAGGAAATTCTCGAGTGAATTGTGAACTGCTGGGGCGAAATTACAGCACATGAGCTTCAGGAAGCAATCAGGCAGGCATGGATTGAGAGAGTGACACCAGAGGACTGCAGACGTCTTTTTGACTCTATGTGCAGCCGGATCCAGGAGGTTGTGAAAGATAAAGAACTTCCAAATAAATATTTATTGTTGTATTACATAAAATAATAAATAATATACATTATTGTTATCTTGATTGGCATTTTTTTAAGAAATTTGAGAATGCCATTAGAACATTGAATTTTACTTTTATCTCAATACTTTTAATACCGATTTATACTGTATATATATGACAATATCATAACAAATCATAAGGTAATAATACAAATTGGGTTTCCTTTGTGTCTTTCACATAAAAAATGGATTGTCCATTTATTCATTCATTCATTCACCAAATAGTATTAAAGTTCCTTCCACACGTTATGTAAATAATAATATAAGAAATTTATCATCAGGAATTTTTGCCTATTAAGACATTGTGAAAACATGCATTTGTCAAAATTATGGACTTTGAGACGCCGCATTATTTTGATGAAATGATACTGGGCCAACGTTGACTACAGGAGTTTGAGATAACATCAATCGAATGACCCCTATACAATACCACAAATATGACTTCAACATAATATTTAAACATAGCATGAATTTTTATCTTTCCACTGAAAAATATTTGTTAAATGCTCAAAATGCTTATAATATAGAGTTTTTTCCCATTCTTTTTGCCAACTAAGATGACATCTTGGGCAGGATTTGAGTCGCAATCTCAAGTCTCCTGAGTGCTTCCCACTGGTTCACCAGGGAACCTGCTGCTGAGGCTAATAAATGCATGAACTGTATTTTGCTATCTCTAACTAGAGTCGGCACAAAATAACTCCACCATGTATATGATTTATATATTAAATCACGAACACCTAAAGTAGGTGATAAAAAGAAAAACATTTAACGTTTCCATTCTGTGAAACTGGATGTTGTTGGATGTTGAAGACATACAGTACTGTAGCAAATAGATATACATAGCAAAGCAACACTACCACCTGGAAGTTTAGACAAACCTTCTAACTTCATGGTCGTTCCTGATTGCTATTTCTTTCTACACTGTAAAACAATACTAAAGACGTCCAAAACATACAATAATCTCCTTTGAAGAGTTGATATTGAGATGTATCTGCTACTTATGCTCTGTAAATCCTTCATAAAGGCTCTAATCTGAGGTGCTGGTGGTGATTTCTGAGGTAACTGGTGTCTCTAAATGAACTTCTCCTCCGCAGCAGAGGTACAGTAAGTTTCGGTCTTGCTTTTCTGGGAAGGTCTTTATGAGAGAGAGTTTAGTTTCATCATGGTGCTTGATGGGTTTTGCAAATGCACTTGACACAATACTGTTCTTGCAGGAACTATTTCAGAGCAGCAGACCTTTGTGGGTAGTTATATAATTACCTAATCCCATATGTGTTATTTTATAAGTTTGAAAAAAATCCAGTATTGTTCTAAAATGTAGAAAATAAATCCAAACTTTTGACTGGTACTGTACAGTACAGTCTATGGTAGGGATGGGAATCACAATTGCGATTCTATAAGTATCACAATTTAATAAATATCCTGAATCGATATTAAGCAAAAACAAATCAGCATTTTTACTGAGCAGCACATATCTCTGTCATATGCCATAATAATTATTGCTTAACAAACTTAGAGATTTAATTCACAAATAATATACTTCTACCGCATGGGATGAAAACTTGTAAATAGTTCAGAGTGCGGCATCTGAAGGATTATAAAGAAAATTTTACCGCCTCAAATGCCTCCAAAGTCTCAAAACTCAACTTGAATTGTTTCTGTTGTGCCACTCAGAAGCTTCTGCGGTACAGAATCGTTTATAACTGAGGCTGATCAGCTGATCACCGGTCAAGGCCAATCAAACTGAAAACCAGCCAGTTCTTGTCCCTGTCCGTTCGATTGCTTCATCCCTATCATAAATGTATAAATAATTTTTAACAAATCGATTTTGGAGGCAGTGTTGTGATACATGAAACGCCACACAAAAGGATCGTGATTTATAACCGAATCGAGGTTTAATAAGCTTTTGTTTCACTTTCAAACATAAAATTTGGCCTCTTGGGAGACATGGTGCAGTTTTTAGACAGAAAACTTAACAGAGAGATAAACATTACTAGCATCAAGCGTTTTATGCGAGAAGCTGTTGTGGTCATCCTGTTCTTCAGTCTGGAGTTTTTTTTATTTAGTAACACACGTGGACGTTAAGTGGAATAAATCTTGGATATACAGTACACTAGGAAAGAAAGTTTCATCGCAGTCAGCAGCCTGCGCTAATCTTCCAAGAATTTGTTAAGCAATATATAATAATAGCGTAAGTAAATAGTGTATAGAAATAGTTAAAAGGTTAAAGCTAGAAATAATCCGATCAGCTTTAATGTAATTAGTGATATTGATATTTTTTCAGGTTGAAGCTCACGTACTACATACGTCTGGCTGTCTTTCTGTACGGCAGAACTCACTGTCTAACTTATTAATACAAAGAAATCAGATTCTGTAAGGTTGAGTATCTTACACCTTATTTACTCTAAGTTGTACTTGGTTCATCGTCAGCCAAATACACTCACTGTTAGGTAATCAGAGAGTAATTCACAGATGAGAAAGATTTAATTTTGCCTTAAAATGCCTCCAGCTTGTTAAAATTCACTTATACCACTTCAGCAGTAAAAATATGAACTAATCCCGGTAAATATTAAATTCAGTTTAGCTTTTCTAATTAATATCTACTGGTGCAGGTGTTTGTTTACATTGAGCAAGTAGCTTATTAGCAGCTTATCATAAAGTACAATAGAACATAAACTGTTCATAACATCAATATCTTGATTTCATTCATGGTGCAGGTTAAGCTTCAGGCAGATATTTAACAACTGCAAAAGTTTAATTAAATTCTGCCCAGCGGTCGATTTGAGACGCATCCATGATTCACTTGACACGTTAAAATGTGCGGTTTATAATCTGGCACAAAACTGCTCCCTTCTACTCAACATTTTGATTTCATTTATGGCGCAAGGTTCAGTTTTCATAGTGTACGTTCCATTTTATGAGCAAGCCATGATTACTGTGTATTAAGGATTGTGCCGGCTTGTAGGTGCATTACAGTCGCTTATGTGTCATCCGCATACTCTGTGGGTATGTACGATAAACTATCATGCTCTGTTGAGTGACGCGTCTAGCCACGCCCACCTCTAGGTGCTGTGACGTAATCTGGCTGAACAGACATACCTACCTACATACAGACCGACAGACATTTTTCTGGGACTGGTTTCAGGCCCTCCAACATTTGAAACGAAAAGATTGAAAGAGTACTTTTTGACAAACCTTTGTTTTATTTATATACACAATTACAATGGAAAAGTCATGTATCATGAAAAACGCATAAACAAGTATGAAGAAGTAAAAGCAAAACTTTTTCAAGTTATTGAAAAAAAACATTGACTCCCATAACATGGATTTATATTCCTGGCCACGCTAGTGCAACCGAATTTCAGACATACACACATGAAACCAAGGAGGATTATGGTCGATAATAGATTTATTCTCATTTGAAGTTATGGAAGTGAACGCTGATACGAGAGCTTAAAATCTGCCTGTTTTGACTCTCCATTCTTTGTCGGAGCTGTTTACATGCACTTCAGTCATTAACAACCGTTCAGGGAATCCTCAGCGGGCTTGTGTTGGCTCTGGCGAGCAACACACCTTTAAACGACCTAAAAGCTAATTGATTGAATGCGTGCTGCAGAAGGTCACATGTGCGCTCCCCGAGGCAAGCCTGTCTAAGAGGCAGCTCTGCTCTTCTGCTCCTCTGCTGACAGGTTTTATCCCTTGGGGTTGTGCTAAGGAGATTTCAGCTAGGTTTTTAATTGAATGTGGTCTTTAAGGACAAGTGCGCGTCCTCACTAGTCTCAGGTTTTCCGAGTTTCACTGATTTTTGTTTTTTTTTTCTTTCCTGTGAGATGCACACCATGATTCAATGAGCCCTCTAGTGAAGTGACAAGGTGAATAATGTTATGACTAGAACTCATGGTTCAAAGCACAGTGTCAGTGAAATATTATCAGTGATTAATCAAAAGAAATGGGAATGAAAAATAATATACTTCATTAAAATCAGGGGAAATGTATTATTTTATGATAAATCATGAGAAATATTTGTTATCCATGACTAAAAGCTTACCTGTGGCTCTCTGCCCAGCCCGGCTCCACCTCCCACGGCCATGATAGGCACGCCGGTTTGTGCTGAAACAAACTCGAGCACAGGGGCCAACGGGGCACGTTCGGGCGGCGGCGGCTTCTCCTGCTCGAACACGAGGCCTTGCAGTGGTGTGCTGGCCAGCAGCTCGCACAGCTGCAGTAGCAAACTCCCGGGACTGCTCTCATTCACTGCCAACCAGATGACATTGGCCGGGCCCCATGGCGTCATCACGCTCTCACCCACCTGCCCCGACCAGCCTGTGCCCACTCCTGTTCCTGTGCCTGCACTTGCCGCCAAGGTGCCCCCTACCCCTACACTCGTCTCCGGGAGGTGGGAGGAGCCCGAGTGGACCACGGCAATGTTGACTCCGCCCGAAGCCCCGCCCGAGTCCCTCTCTCGCTCCCGGGGGCGGAGCAGTAGCGGCGGGGACGACCAAGCCGGCCCGCTGCACGCCAGCACGGCCAATAGGAATGAGATCGAAGGCTGCACCACCATGATGTGGCGTAGTGGATGGTGAGGACTGGTTCAGGTAGACAACCTTGACAAAGAAGAAAAAAACAAGAACGCTTTTAATTGTACATTTAGTCATATTAAACGTGTGAAGTGTCTCTCAGCAGCAGTGCATTTCTTTTAAGTGACAAATTGTAAAACCAATGGGATACAATTAGTATCTGAACAACTGGTTTAATGAATGCACAAGGCAGCTGTAGGCTGTGCCCAGTGTGTGTGTTTAAAATTACTGCAGGCCTCAAAGCATGAGTGATGAACTATGACAGAGTGAGATTAAAAGAGATCCAATCAACACATATTATGATTCAGACATTAGTGAACCTTTGAGTGTGACACGTCTCTGTGTCCCTACTGTATACTGGACATGTATGCAATTACTTTCCTCACATATCTGACTAATGTACAGCTTTAAGTATTATTTGGATTAATATTCTTTGGCAAATATTGAAAATCAGAATGGCTATGTAGGTGTTTTCAGGTTCAAAACATATTAATGAAGCATGACTCTGTCAAACACGAAGGCTAATGACTATGAGTTAGGAGCTTTAATATACTACTTGACCTTGAGAGGGCTTTCCCGCACTCCTGGATTGGATCCAGAATTGAAGTTCAATACGGTGTGTCACGGTTCAGGAGGAATCATAGCCAGACAAAAAAACATTTGTCTGTTGTGGAAGTTTTGAAATCATTAAAACAAAAAAACACTGTCGCATTTCTTACGTTAATCAAAGTCAGAAAGTAAGGATTTCTAGGTTGGTTGTGCCACTTCGTAATTAATCGCTGAGTCCAAATATATAGAAAATTTCTTGTTACACAGCTTTGATGCTCGGAAAATATTTTTTACATTTTGCAAATTTGCAAAAATGCCTAAATCCAACCCTGTGGACTAGATACTAAATCCACGGCTAAACCCATGAATAAAAATGGTTAAAGCCAACTTAACTATGAAATAAGTATTCTTTAAGACTAAATTCAACCCTGTACACTAAACTATTAAATAGCATGCTCTATTAGATCTACTAGTTTATTTCAGATGTACAAGAGAAACTATAAGATTTTGGTAAACATAAGAAACAGCGCGCTAATAGATACTACGTTGCGTATGGCAACATGGCGACATTTATTACAGAAGTCTTAAGTCGGAACAACTAAAGGGGCACATGTAATAAACCTCGCTCTCAGAAGGGGGTGTAATCGAGTCCTTGATGATTCTTAAGTGTGCTCAGGTCACTCATGCATGTTCTAATCTAAGTTGCTGTTCGTTCCTGTAATTGGCGATTTTTGACCATGATAACTCTAGAAGAACTTCTCCTCTGGTCTTGGTCTCCCTTTCCTGGGACAGTCCTTATGAGAGCCAGTTCATCATAGCATTTAACAACTGCAGTCGAAGCAATGACGGAGTTAAAAGTAAGGATAGACTGTCATTTAAGGCAGCACGGTGGCTTAGTGGTTAGCACAGTCCCCTTACAACTCTAGGGTCTGGTCTCTGTGTGCATGAAGTTTGCATATTCTCCCCTTCGCTTGGTGAGTTTCCTCCAGGTACGGTTTCCTTCCACAGTCCAAAGACATGCAGATTAGTCTAGGTGGTGTCCCAAATTGCCTGTAGTGTGTGAGTGTGTGTGTGCCCTGTGATAGATTGGCACCCTGTACAGAGTGTACCCTGCCTCGTACCCTAAGTCTCCAGGGTTAGGCTTCAGGCCCTGTAGTCAGGATAAAGCGGTATATGATGAGTGAGTGAGTGTGTCATTTAAATAGTTTAGATTTGTTTATTATTGTTCTACAAGGACATCTCTAGCAATATCAAAAGTTATCACCATTACAGCCTAGCACTGTTTCATGGTTTACCCCATCAATATAAACGTTCTGTTAATTAAATCTGTTAATACACACACAGAAAATCAAATTGTCCTTCTGTATCTGTATAGTACATCCTAAACTTCACAACTAATTAAGTAGATAGATAGATAGATAGATAGATAGAAAAACAGGAGGAGTGTATACACTAATTACCCCTAGGTATTTAAAAAAAACCAGATGCCTTGCAAAGGTCAGCCAACCAACTCAAGCTGTACTTCTGGCTCGTACCCAATGCTGCCGTAATAGGCTCCGGAGTCATTGTGACTCTTATCATTCGATCAATCAGTCGATGAAAGATACGCGGAGCAGTACAGCTCAATTGGCGAGTGAAACACTAGCAACTCCATGAATCATTTTCAGGTCGCTCTGTGCACCAGCTGCCACTCCTACTGCGGCGTAAAGGACCATAGAGTGTGCCAGGAAAACGGGGTTTGATCTATGGTGATATAACGGCGAACACATTGAGGTCTTCTCTCCTATGCCATGAGACTCATAAGCCATTACACCAAATGCTCCACTCATCACAGCAAGAAACGGCCGTCCGTACGCCAGCTATCATATTCACACTTACCCTAAGATGCAAGTCATTACATGGGAACAGGTGCTGAATAAAAACGATCATCTGAAACGCGATGATATCAAACGTTTGGCATATGGGTGATAATCAGAATGTATACCATGTAAAGGATTTAACTGCTTGGTGTTCAGGCTGACTATACTGAATCTTAAATGCAAACGTTCAGAGCTCTGCATTGTGCACTAAACCCGAGACACGGATAGAAACACATTAATGTTGTATAACATCATATGATTGTACTTAATTTGTGTCGACATCGGACCTGGTTCTTTTAGAAAGTTAGAATGACTTGGGTGAAATTATGTTGGGATCATGAATGACAAAGACAACATTGAAACAAACAAATATCGACATTTATTTACAGCATTTCTGATGCTTAACGGCAAACCACACAACGCACGTGAACGGATCTTGGATGTTGAGTGGCACATACCTGTGTATCCTTGGCATGCTCGTACCGCTTAATGGTAAATTTAACTGTATGAGGACTTATTTGTGTCGCTCGTTGCTGGATGAAACTATCTACTGTATGAATCTACTACCATTGGAAGCAGGTTCCCTAGGGCACCAGTCGCTAGAATTCAGTGTAAAATCGGGGGGGGGGGGGGGCTGGGGTACTGTAGGATTGGTAGGTAAGGATACTTCCAAGAGCTCCTGAGTGACATTTGACCCTTAAAAAGGCTGTGGTAACTAAAACAGATTGGATTTCTCAAGGTTGTTGACCCAATATTTTAAGGGAACCCAGAATCCCTACTGGTGCCTCTACCCCATAAAAAAAAAATAGCATCAGTAGGTATGGGGATTTGAAGCCACTGTGGTGGAGTTATTAATGCAACTGTTATCCCAATGTCATTGATCCTTTTCCATTTTTATTAAATTATACCAATCAGTCATAATATCAACACCACCGACCGATGACATGAACAACACTGATCAACTATACACTATAGCAAACTGGTGACAAGATCATGGGCACCCGCGGGAACCAAAGGACAACCCATCTGGTTCGATCCCAGAGAAAAGACAATGCAACAACTTAGCACAGCTTTCCCAATAAAAAGGTATTTCCCCATCAAAGTCTGGCATGTATGGGGGCTTAGCAGGCAAAGAGCCACCAACCCTGCCACCAAATTCCCCTGATCCCAATCCTGATCCAATCCAATCAAGCACCCATAGGATGTGCTAGACACATAAGTCCAATCCACGGAGGTCCCACCCCACAACCCAGAGCATCCAAAGGATCAGCTGCCAGCGTCCTGGTTACAGACACCTCAGCACACCCCCAGAGTCCCACCAGAGCCACTCTGCAAGGGGGGCAGAGATCCCCCAGTGGCACAAGGGGAACCCAAAACCTAGGTGGTTTAAATGTTGTTTTAGCTTTCAAAAACAACTGACTTTACACATGTACTGCTACTTTAAAAGCAATTCCTGTGCTTCTGCTACCTTTGACACATGTAATTATCCTATCATGTTTTTTCAGTCTGCCCACTGTAGCTTCAGATTCCTGTTCTTGACCCACAGCAGGGTAACCCAATGAGGGGTTCTGTTGTTGTAGTTGACGTGCTGTGCATTCTGAGATTCTCTGCTGCTAGGTCTTAAATACAAACAATGTAGTCTACTAATAATATTCAAGATCACTAAGATTTGTAAAGGCAATTAATCAAATAAAATCACTCATTTACACATTTCTTCACAGGCCTGAACCGGATTTTTTTCAGGATTATAGATTATAGAGGGGGTCAATCCATGACACTAACACAATTTTTTGGAATTTTGCAAATGTCAATTAACGTTCCTTCCATGACTTTAGACTGTGGAAGAAAACCAGAAGGAAACCTACAGTACCAAGTATGGAGGGGGACAAAAGCAAACTCCACGCACACAGACCCAAGATGGGAATTAGACCCCAACCCTGGAGGTGTAAGGCCACAGCGCTAATCATTACACCACCATGCAACCTAATTTAGAACCACAAAATTATTTTTATCATCATCATCATCATCATCATCATTACTATTATCAAATGCATAAAATTGAAAAAAAAGAATGAGAGAAAGCAGTAAAAGTTTAAAACTAAAGAAAGGGGGAAAAGGGGCAAACAGATCACCCAAACCCAGGTTGAGTGACAATAAAATCCATAGCCTCGGGGCAAGAAGAGAAAAGGTCCAATCTACTTTTCCCTTAAGCCAGGACTGGGCAAGTGACAGGAGAGACTGATTAGCTGACCTGAGGTCACTGGGAGTTGTATGGTGTTGGAGAAGGTCAGAATGCGGAATTATATATCATTAGCAGATTTTCTGTAGCTGAATTTATCACCCTGGTTTATCGCTCTCCTATCCTTTGGTGAAATAACAAAAAAGGATAGCTTCGTTTTTTTCCCCCTAACCTTTCCAACATGATTTTATTTTAAAACTAATTTCTTTCATGGCCTGGGACTGTCCCTGTCCGCAAGCCGTATGTTTGACACTGCTGTTGTAATATCGGTATTACAGATGCAAATTTAATCACCACTTCAGTTTAAAGGCTATTGAAATATTCCATTTGTCTGCCATATGGGCTTCATGAGGACCTGCAGTTATAACGGAATGGGATTACAATAGGATTGAATGCAAATGGAGTAACAGTGTTTGAAAAGTATTCCTACAGTAGGAACACTGGGAGATGACACTTCATTAAAGATTTTTATATTATTTGATGAATGTGCTTATTATAAAAGGCAAAAAAAATCTCTCACGTTCTATAAATAGTCTCTCTCTCTCTCACACACACACACACACACACACACACAGACACGCATACCACTCTAGTTCCATACTTATGATTGGTTTGTTAAGTTTAAATGATTACTTCTCTGTGCTTGCTAACATTCTTGGGTGCAGTAACATGTAGGCTTTGTTTCATCACAATCGGTCCTCTGGATGAGAAGATATGCTACTTTGAAATTGAAATGGAAAACGCCCTTACAGTATATCATTTTAAAAAATCATTAGTTCTTCTCAAAATTCAACAGATTGCGCTGTAAATTTTTTAACACTTATGCTTATGTGTGGAACTGAAATCTACTTAATAAACGTGATCTCACGCCTTCATTCCATGCACTTCGCGGTAACGTAAAAATTTTAGTTAATTCTAAAATTCAACAGTACATTTTTTAAAACACGCTTATGAGTGTGCAATTAAATTCCATGCTAACGAAGTCGCGGGCACATCTAGTTAGTTAGAAAACACCTATTTCAAATTCACATGCAGGTGCAGTGAAACAGTTATATGACTGTCCCTGACCTAACATAAAAAAATTACACTACAAAAGAAAAATTACATTAGAAAATACAGTACAATTAAAGTTACGATAGAATTTTGCAATGAAATAAAAATGAATAAATTGGGAAATGAAATTACAAAATAAAATAGAATTTAAAATCGAAATTTAATGAACTTACAATTATTTAATAAACTTTTTCAATACTTTTTAATAAATGAATCAATCGTTTTTTAATTGTTTATTCTTTCTTCTAATATTATTTTTGTTCTGCTGTTATTTTTATATTCTTTCCTCCTCTTTTGTCCCTCAGAACATTAGTCTCTGTGCATGCTTAGCTTCTTCAGAGTGCTGCCGGCCATCAGATTTCTGATCGATGAGGCTGTATAAACCACTGTAATAGATAATAGATTAGATCGTTCTGACAGGACTGTTGCCCGACCTGAACACTGCTCTGCAAAATAAACGATAACTCCTCAAGCGAAAATATATTAGATCAAGTGAACCTATTTATTAATATATGATTATAAAAAATGAATATAAACTTGTTTCTAGACTTATACTCACTGGCCACTTATACTCACTGGTACATCTTACTAGTACCAAGTTGCGCCACTTTCGCCTTCAGAGCTGCCTTAACTCTCTATGGCATAGATTCCACAAGATGTTGGTCCATATTGACATGAAAGCGTCAGGCAGTTGCTGCATATGACTCGCCTGCATGTCCATGATGTGAATCTCCTGTTCAACTTCTATTTTTACATTTACACCCTTACCCAGAGTGACTTAAATTTCTATCTCATTACATATCTGAGCAGTTAAGGGCCTTGCTCAAGGGCCCAACAGGGACCTTGCGAATGCTTTAACCACTGAGCTACTCCTGACCCTGCATCCCTACATCCCAAAGATGCTCTACTGGATGGTGACTGTGGAGGCCGATTGCGTCCAATGAACTCATTGTCATGTTCAAGAAACCAGTTGGGATGAGTTTTGAGCTTCATGGCGTTTTATCCTATGGATATAATTAAGTTGGACATGGATACAACAATACTGTACGCTGTGGCATTTAAACAATGCTCTACTGGTACTAAGGAGCCCATAGTGTGCCACGAAAATATCCCACACATCAAACACCACCACCTGAACCGTGGATTCAAGGCAGGGTGGATCCTTGATTTCAGGTTGTTCTAAGCTGACAGGAGCGGTATGGTCTTCTGCTGCTGTAACCCATCTTCTTCAAGGTTCTACATACTGTATTGTGTGTTCAGAGATGCTCTTCAGCATAGCTCACTCATCTTCTATACTGCTTTATCCTGTATTCAGGATACCTGGAGCCTATCCCAGGAGGCTTAGGGCACGAGGCGGGGTACACAATGGACAGGGTGCCAATCCATCGCAGGGCACACACACACACACACACACACACACACACACTTATTCACACACTATGGGCAATTTGGGAACGCCAATTAGCCTAATCTACATCTCTTTGGACTGTAGGAGGAAACCGGAGTACCCAGAGGAAACCCACCAAGCACGGGAAGAACATGCGAACTCCACGCACACAGAGACCGGAATCGAGCCTGGCCGTGAATCGAACGCGGACCCTGGACGAACAAGGCGACAGTGCTAACCACTACAACACCGTGCCACCTTCTTCAGCATAGCATTGGTTGTATTTGAGTTACTGTTGCCTTTTTATCAGCTTGAACCAGTCTGGTCATTATCATCTGACCCTGATTTCTCTGTTCCAGACCATTCTCTGTAAACCCTAGAGATGGTTGTGTGTGAAAATCCCAGTAGATCAGCAGTTTTAGAAATACTCAGACCTCAGTGAGATACTCAGTTTGGCACCAACAACCATGAGACGATTAAAGTCACTTAAATCCTGATGTCTGGCCTGAACTTCAACAGATCATTGCAGATAAACTGCGTTGCTGTGATGTGATTGGCTGATTAGATATTTGCGCTAATACCAGTAGTAGTTGAACAGGTGTACCAATGTCATCTTATTCTAAGAAACAGGGAATAAATCGGACTAGATTCAAGAGATTTTCGCTTTCTGAGACGTCAAAATTGTTTGCTAATTAAATCGCTACATCGCTAATACAAGATCTTATGCATAGTACATCGCAGAAAGTTAAAGTGTGTTTCTGTTGTTGTTGTTTTTTGTCAGTAAAAGCTGACTCAGGGAAGAATGAAAGGCCTGAGCAGATGGTCACTTGTTCAGATTACAAGTCCACAGTGAGCTGCTGTCCCTCTGAGAGGACCGCTTATCCAGAATGACTCTATAAACACACACACACACACACACACACACCATAACAATGTCCCTGTGTCAAACCAAACTCTTATTTCAGCTCTTTTAACGTTCGGGTGCTGTTGATTTAAACCTCGGTATCAAAGCCTCATCTGGTTTCCACCATGACATGAGTTATGGTTCATTCCAATAAGCCTCATCAAGCAGCACCATGATCATCAGTCCTCTTTCACAGCCTCGTCCCTCATTATGAATTCATACTGTACATTGTTAGAACAGTGACAGAAGCAAATTGTCCTTCCCCCTCCCCCATACAAGCCCAGAAAAATGAATTCCCAACCCCTGATCATGGACTGTAACCCAATAATCAAGAGAAATCTACAAGAATTATATGCACCTACATGTCACTTCACTCAAGAGGCCAGAGCCGGGGACGGGAGTTAGGGACTTGCGTTGTTCTTGAGTCGCGCGATGATCAGACTCGAGATCGTCTCGTGATATTTCAGCCTGGATGAATAAAACCATAAACAAACAAAGAAATAATTACTGACAACAAGCAGTTTATACAGTAGTGCGGTTGAATTCCATGATGGAGAAGTTCGCTAAGCTTTGAAATTATAGTCTATACTATAATTCTGGACCTGTAGTTGTAAACTTGGATTAAGTATTCAGTCAATTTGTTTGTTTAATACACATTTATATTTAATAGAGTGGTGTCACGGCGTGTGCCAGTGACGGGCGTGCAATAAAAATCAATCTTTTATTGCTCACTCCGAAGGCTCACTAGGTAGACGGCCTCCCTATCTGCAGGTGCGTGAAGGGGCTGGTCCGCTAGATCAGCTATCAGCTAAAAGTGAGGCTTGGAGCCAGAGGTCCGGAGATCCGAAGTCCAGCGGATGTTTAAATTAAGAGTGGCATGCGAGCAGGGAGATGCCATGAGCTCCAGGGACGTGCACGTGCACACCTCACTACTTTCCTCCTCTTCCTTCCTTCCTCCCTCCCTCCTTAAAACCAATCCCTTTCCCCGTTCTCCTTAATAAAATGATCCGTCTGTGGTGCACCCGAGCAAAAGATCTTACAAACTGTGAATCATATGCAGACTGTTAAATACCATTCAATTGTTGAGCATTACATTTTTTATTCAATTCAATACCAATAGTTCTGCACAATTAATTCACATAAATTCACATTAAAATCTAAATTGTGAAACCGACCTGTACAATTATTTAATCTTAAAATGCTGAAGGTTATTATAGATAACATAATCATAGTCAGGATTTTATGTATCTGTTGTCAGTAAATTAAGTATGCATTGAATTTTAAACAGTTTGGATGTAATCCTCTTAATGATCATAAGAACGATATCTCAGGGTATCTCAGTGGTTATGGCTTTGGACTACGGTTCGGAAGGTACAGTACCAGGTTCAAATCCCACAACCACCAAATTTTCCCTGTTGGGCCCTTGAGCAAAGCTGTTAACCCAACTGATCAGATGCATAATGGGCTAAAAATGTTAGTCGCTCTGGATAAGGGCGTCTGCTAAATGTAAACCACTTATGTCATTATTTTTTCTGTTAGCCTAGATACAGTGTCATGCGAAAGTATTCATACCCCTTGAACTTGTCCACGTTTTGTCACGTTACAACCACAAACTACAAATAAATGTATTTTATTGGGATTTTATGTGATAGACCAACACAAAGTGGTAGCAAAAATGTTTTAAAAAAATTTTTACAAATAAACATCTGAAAAGTGCACTGTAAATACGTTGGAATACAAAATGGTACATTTAATATATTTATATACTGTATATAATATGTATTTTTTTCCTTTATCCTATGGGTCGACATATTAGATACCGGTTAGAAGCAGTTGCAGATGATGACAGATGTTCAGGCCGGTGACTGCATATACTGCTGATGCTGAATGTTGTGTGGTTGCAACAGACGAGAGGGAAAATGAGGTTGCTGCTGAGGTTCTTATAAAAACAACCAATTTTTTATTTGTTTCTTTAGCCTGTCGATCAATGAGGATGTGATGAGGAAAAAGGGTTCGGTCTGCTGGGTAGCAAAAAGATTGGAGCAATGAAGAAGTGTTATGCGTGTAAATATGAAGTGGATATATAGGCTATTCGCTGGAATAAATAATAAAAACAAAAGCGTCCAAACTCATATTTCCCTTCACCGCATGAACAGACCTGGATGTCGACTCTGGATGTCAGCTTATTTGCTGTAGTGTCTCGCCGTACATTTTTCTGAGTGGCATTTACAGAATTCCCTACAGCTGAAGCTGAAGCTTCCTGTCATTCAGGACTTTTTGTTCCTTTCTCCAAAGATGAAGTGCCTGGCACCAGCCTGGAGTAGCATTCACTCACATAGCAATGTGTCAGGAAGTGTGTCCTGGACTTGTCTCAACACCCAAGCCCAAGTTTGCGTTGATTAATTATCATTTGATCACAATTTGTTTCTATACAGAAAAATGCATCATTAGCAGCTGAGTGCAAATTGCCAATTCCTCTTTTGATGCACAGCTCGCAGGATCGGTTCTGTCATTTTAAAAGCTGGCATCTTTATTTGGTGTTTTGCATTACCCAGAGGAGGGCTCTGTTTCAGTTTATTGCACCACAGGTACCTTACTTCATGCATATTCTTTGCATGCAAGCCATTTCCTAGGATGCAGATTGTGCTTAACACCAGCCCGAGCCCGGAAGCGCAAGCGAAGCAAAGAAGAAATTAAAAAAAAAAGTCTGCATGCTTTAGATCACGTCTTGTTTTTGGAGGGTAAATTTACTTGGAAATATATATAGATAGAATAAAAGGCTGAACCGAGAGGATATTAGGAACAAAAGCTGTACGAGAGGATCAGGACAGATTCCAAACCTTCCTTTCGTTCCAAACCACCAGAAGCTGTTTTCATCCTCTCGTGACCATGACCACGATACCATGTGGTAGTAGGTCCGCTGCTATGATACGCCTGCCCTCTTTCACACTCTCGCCTTTTTGAGGAGTTTTGCAAGTGGATTTGAGATGTTAAGGACAGTCATCTATTTTTATTTTTTTTTTGCCTTTTTTTTTTTTTCAAAATTCAGTTAAATGTGAAATCAGAAGAGTTATTCACCGTTCACTAACTAACTTTGGGCTAATAGGTAGACAGACCCTACTGGAGTTAATCCAGACATCGTCTGAGCTATAGGGACGTCTCCACTAGTATTAACAGAATAATAAGCCAAATCCATGCTGGACAAGACAATTATTGATTTTCCACCACTGAAGTAATTCAGTTCATGTAAGACTAATACTGATACACACTTCCTATCTTGAGTGTCTAGCAGTGATTACAAACCAAGTAACTGTAGGCAAACCTGCTTTTCTTCCACATGAACAATAGATCATAAACCCTTAAATCTAAATAAATAAATAAAAACTGAAATTAGTTAAGAAATGTACATTTTTATTCAGAAAAACTGCGGCTCCAAAGTCTGCTTATCTTTAGAAAGTAAAGTTCTGTAAAGCTCACCCAAAGGCAGTCAGCCAATGAGAACGCAGTACTATAAGAAACACCCAAAGGCAGCCGGCCAGTGAGAGCACACTACTGTAAGACACGTCCAAAGGTAGCCGGGCAATGAGGATGCAGTACTATATGATGCCCAAAAGCAGCTGGCCAATGAGGACAGAGTACAAAAAGACACACCCAGATGCAGCTGGCCAATAAGGACACAGTACCATAAGACATGCCCAATAGCAGCTGGCCAATGAGGATCCAATACTGTAAGACAAACCCAAATGCAGGCGGCCAGTGTGGATGTAGTATCCTCACTGGCCGGCGGCTTTAGAGTGACTGTTACAGTACTGTGCTCTCGTTGGCCAACTGTCTTTGGGCGTGTATTATACATATACATGCCCAAAGACAGCTGGCCAATGAGGGCACAGTACTGAAACACTCACTCTAATGCAGCCGGCCAGTGATGATGCTGTACTTTAAGACCAGCTCAAAGCCAGCTGGCCAATGAGAATGAAGTCCTGTAAGACCCACCCAAAGCAGCTGGCCAATGAGGACCCAGCAGACACCTGCCCAAAGAAGTTGGCCAATGAGGGTGCATCACTGAAAGAGCCAGCAAAAAAACTGCCGGACAATGAGTATGCTGTCCTGTAAGACCGCCCCCCCCCCCCACCCCCAACCCAAAAGCATTGATGCACTGTCATTGCACCACCCACCCAATGGAGCAGGCCAATGAGGACACAGTACTGTAAAACCTCCCCACACTGGAGATTAGTGTCAGCAGTACAAACAAAAAACTGAGCTATGAAGCAGTAAAACTTATCAGAGAAAAAGAAAAGTGGTGAAAATTGACTGTATAATTTATTGCATTCTAGGTATTTTTCCTCAACTTTCAACATATCTTTATCAACCTTACCTTACGGCTAGGAAATGAGTAACACCTACATCACAAAAATGGCCACTTACTGAGTAAGAAGGGAACAAGTCAACAAAAAAAAGGAGCAAAAACATCCATTTTGCCTGGTAACTTGCAGAATAAATTTATTTTAAGTGGCACCACAGAGTATATCACCAAGAAACTGCGATTTAAAAGGACACTGTAATACAGCATGAATTTCTTTTAGTAACTATGAAATTTGGAACCTGGAACTGGTATTACTCTCCAATATGATCGAGTAACTTATTCAACTTGAAAATTGACTTTTTATTCACTTTCTTTTACATTAAATATAAAAAGCATTGGTTATAAATATAAGCCTTTTTTTGTCTGGTTAAGTTCAGCTCCTGAAATCTACATCTGTGTTGACTCGCCTCTATGTTCCTTGCCTCTACTTGAGCTAATAGAGTAAGAGAAGAGCCCTTAAGCTTGTGTCTGAGAATTCTCCCAAGGGGGAAAGGATGAAAGCGAGTCAATAGGGGGGTGTATAGAAAGAATACTGAAACGAATCTATTCAGAGAGAGAGAAAGAGATATTCAGGAACAGTGAACCTACAATATCTGGTGCAAGGGCTGAACATGTTTAGGGAACAGCATGGGTAACCACCTTGTGACTGTCACTGGGTCTGTAGAGGATTTTAACATTAGGCACAGTTGATTTGTACTATGCTCAGGAACATTTGACACAAACCATCCCCGTCCACCCACCTCCCCCCATCCAAAAGCCAACCCCCAAAAGCCAGCATTCCGAGCTACAGTTGGATGCAGTGGGTCAAAGGATGAGTCGTTCTTCTGTTCTCAGTTAGGATCTGAATCGATTTGTGCCGGAGTATGATGTATCGCTCTCGAGACCACCTTTTCCAGTGGGAATGGTTCTTGAGCGTAGAACGATAGTGTTCTCACTGATTAAAAATTAACCAGACGTTGGGGTCAAGAGTTCTCAGAAACGATCCCGTGGCTCACATGTGAAAAGTATGGCCACCATGTCTGTCTCTAAAATTTCACCGCAATCATTTATGTTAAAAAACTTCATAAACGGGGATTACTATCACCTTATCACCATTACAGAAATCACAGATTCAAAAGGGCACATGCGCAGAACCAAAGATCAGTCAGAATTTGGGGTTGTAGGGAAACTGTTTATGGCTACATCTTAATGTGTTTCAGAAAACGACAGGGTACACAAACATCGGTATAGTGAGTACTGTCCGTAAAGAAGCCTTAATGAAAGGAAATAACAAGACACAAGAATGTGAGGACTATGTAAGGACATAACAGGCTGTAATACCAAAAAAAAAGAGAAAACTGAAAGATACTGTTGTTGTTGCTATAACCTGGCTCAGACACAGGTTCCTGTGCTGCTGGGAAAAGAAGACCAGCCGCAAACTCCAGGGTCCAGTCTACCACTGACTCACACACTTGACCAGAGTATTTTTAGTTTGCAATCATAAACCAAGAGTTTCTCAGCACAGGTTGGATATTCATGTTCAATCTAAAGTCGTTAACACCCCTTGACAAAATGACCAACTTGCTTTATTGGCATGCACTTAAAAAAATACATGCAGTACTTACTGTATTTTTTTTTTTTAAGTGATTATTAAAGGAAGAGCAACCAAGTTTGGGAGGAAAACATTTCCAGTGTGCACAATTACTGCAATGTTACATTACATCTTCTTATTCCAGTTGCATGGAAACAGCAGAGGAAATGAAGCATTTCATTTAATCAACTTCTGTCTGAATCTCAACATGACGAATAGAACAAATGGGTGAAATACTAACAATCCTGCAGTGATGATTAGGGTACTTATATAATCAGAGAGGAAAAGTAAAAATGCAGAATTACATTTCAAGATATTAGATGGTATTCTAATAACGACTGCAGAAATACCTCAAAGAAAAAGGCAGAAAAATCATATTAGTAGTAGTAGTAGCAGTACTAGTAATAGTAGTAGTAGCAGTACTAGTTCTAGTACTCGTAGTAGTATGGTCATTTGTAGCTTTGTCTTATTTAAAATAAATCTGTGAACCTACTTCAAATAGTAATACACAAAAAGAAACCAGAGCACTCTCATTTTGTCATAAGTATATCAATGTATTTTGTAATGTGCATTAGTCCACAGTATTGCGCTCCTAAATAGCTAGTTCTACCCATTGCCTTTATCGTATCTACTCTGAGCAGGATGTTAAAAACGACTGAGGACATCTGATAGTCATACCCATATGTGCCCATTCCAAAACCATGGGCATTAACGCAGATTTAATCCCAATTCCCTCTTCTGGGAAGGCTTTACACTAGATTTTCTAAAGTAAAGCTGTAGAAATCTGTGTCCATGCCCATGGGTTTGTTCAGTGGGGTTTCGTTCAGGCAGAGATCTGTGCACGAGACTCGAGTTCTTCCACTCCAACCTTAAAACACAATGGAGCTTGCTTTGTGCACAGGGGCATTGTCATGCTGGAACAAGACTGGCTGTCTTAGTTACAGTAAAGGGAAATTGTAATGCTACCAAAAAGTTCTACTTTGGTCTCATCCGACCACAGGACTTTCCCCCATGACTCCTCTGGATCATCCAGATGGTCCCTGGCAAACTTCAGACGGGCCTGGACATGGGCTGACTTAAGCAGG
>JAQMYJ010000021.1:13418579-13428997 GCA_030014305.1 Clarias laeviceps | reverse complement strand
TATTTAAAAGCAAAATAACAGGTCTTTGAGGGTCAGAAATCTGGCTGATAAGCAAGTGATCAAATACTTATTTGACAGAGTAATTCACAAATAAATTGTTACAATGTGATTTCCGGATATTTCTTTTTAGATTCTGTCTCTCACTGTGGAAATGCACCTATGCTGAAAATTGTAGACCCTCCATGATTTCTAAGTATAAGAACTTGCAAAATCACAGAGTGATCAAATACTTATTGACCTCACTGTACATACATACAGGGACAACCTGCTTGTCTGCTTGTCTTTGGAGGAAACCCACCAAGCACAGGGAGAACTCCATGCACATACTGTAGACCCAAAGCACACATATATATATATAATTTTATTTCTTTATTTTTTATATAATATTTGCAAAATAATTGGAAAGCTGTTACTGGATTGTAACTGTACAGTATGTAATTTATCCATTACAAAACATTACTTAATAATTTAATTATATAATTTAAGTTTAACTTTATTTGTCTTCAGTAACCTACGCTTTTTAAAAAGAATCATTTTATTGTCTCGCATTATACAACTAGTGCAAAACTAAGAAAACTAGTGTGGTTTGATGTACAGCCATATTCCAGGACTGGAATTGTGAAAGAGCGGTTCTTGGAGCATGAGGAATCATTTTCACACAAGAAATGGACACCACACTGGCTGCGACTGCTGTTTTGGTCAAGCAGGATTCATATAATTCCTATAGAATTAAATAATTTTATATATACAAATATTTTATAACACACAAGCTGAACATTTATAGAATTTCAGTAGAATTTGTAATAAATTAGAAAAAGACACCTGGCTGTGACGTCTGTGCTGAGAATGCTGTACAGTTCGGGGCATCGTTAATGTAACACCAAGTTGGGCCATAAAATAAATGTGCAATGATAAAACCGACTTACACACCTGAATCATTTTTGAGTTTTATGTGAACCCCACATTTTACAGTGTGTAATGAAAATAAAAGAAACACAGCGTTTAAGCACACACACAATGCTTGGAACACTTACTGCTTTATAGCGCTGTAATGATTTATGATTAATGAACAAGTAAAAAGTAACTATTGTGACCATTGTGTCATTTTCTCAAAATGCTTTGAAAGTATTGGCACCTTTGGTTACGATGCGTAAAACACGTTCGTAGATTTAAAAAAAAATTATATAATATAAAAGTAAATGTAGCTCTAATAATAGGGCACAATAATTCAGTTGTTGGACTTCATACTGCCTTCCCAGCCCTTATTTCATAACCCAATACGTTGCACTGGCTCACTTTTTGCCTCTGTAATAATATGCTATCCATCACCGAGCCAATACAAGAACAGTCTGAACTATATTACTATAGAAATGTGCCTAGTGGACAGTAGTATTATAGACAAGGGGCAGTTAAAAGATTATTAATAGACACACGACTAAAGAATTTAAAAGCATAGACAGAAAAATGCTATCCTTTCATTTTGATGAACAACTCCAGCTTCATTTTCTATTACCAAATATGAAAAAAATTACAAGAACAGCAGCACAACAAATAATAATAATAATTGTAAACTAAAAGCATTTCATGTACAGAGCCCTGAAAAACACGCTTTAGATCCTGAGGGCTTTTCAGATAGAAGGCTGAAGAATCGTCAGATTTATATCGGGTCGGACTTAACAATTTCATTTGCATTGTGGATAGACTCCGCGACGGCGCCGGTCCAAGTGCTGACTTCATCAAAGGCCGTGTGTGCAAATGAAATGTTAATTCACACTTAGATTTACAACGAACAGCCCCGAAATGAGGGGAAAACAAAGCAGAATTTACAGCCTGATTAAAATCCTCAGTAATACAATAAGAGCATTAAGGATTCACCCGTATTCATTTTTACTACGCAAAAGTTTTCATTGTGTTTGCCATTAATACTGGCAAACAAGAATAATAAGAAGCAGGGACTCTGTAGGAAGAAACAAAGCAGGCGATTAATGATAAACAAGGATATGAAAATATTAAAGAGAGAGAGAGAGAGAGAGAGAGAGAGACTGTTAAGTGCGATTTCAGTGCGGCTGTGCAGGACAGGAGGTTATGATTCTTCAGGAGCCTGGAGGGAGACGAAAGGAATACTGGACTCAGAAGTGATGACAGATGCTGGCTACCATCCAGCCTATAGCGCAGGGTCACGAAAATAACCATTACATGATGAGAGAGAGAGAGAGAGAGAGAGAGAGAGAGAGCTTTGCAGTACCATACAACCACATAAGTCCATCACTGCATCAGCTGTGGCTTCTACCGGTTTTCATCCTTTTTCTACAGTGTATGCTTGAAAAAAAAAACAAAATAAATCACATACCAGTGGATAAATCCCTCAGTGTATCTATACAAACAGAATTCAAATACCAAAAAAATAATAATAACAACACAGTGCTTTTTCTAGCACTGCACCAAAAAATATCAATATTCTAAACAAGTTTTACTTCAGGAACAGAAATGGGACAAGTGCGCTTCAGTTCTGGGAAACTGACTGCAAGGGTAAACGCAGCTGAAGGTGCGTTAATGAGAGAGACTGTGGCTTCATTGAGCCATTGACTTCCTGTCGCACTCAGACCAACCCTGAAGAAGTGCCCGCATGCCACTCCGACAAGGAGTTGGATCGTAGTCCAAATCCATCCTTTTCCATGAGGGTCCTACAAAAGGGTCTTTCTTTCAAGAGCATCATGGGAATTGATTTGCCAAGAGCAGAAGGAAGAGGGGAGAAAAGGGAATAGAGAAGCAGAGGAACAAATTGGAGCAAGATTATGTTCGGTAAACTGTGCACTTTTCTTCAGAAGGGCATCTGAGGAAAATCAGATAAGCCCCAAACATGTTAAATCCAATAAAACAAACAAAGCCAATTCTGTGGATTTTTCCATACATACGAGCTTATAAAAAAAAAGCAAATCTCTCTATTTTACCAGTAATACGAGGGCCGTTCAGGTCAAACAGGGACTTGTGATGAAATTTGGTGTAAAAATTGGACTGACATCAACAGAAGACGTGAAACATTTGAACAGTGAAAACTGTACATCCATGAACGATAATCCCAGTTGACGCGGCTCAGAGCCCACTGCAGCCGTTCCCGTTAAGATTCAGCAAGCGGAACGCCGGATCCTTAAACATCGATGCCATTCCCCCAAGTGGCGCAGTGGTAAAGTGCTCACCCTATCATCCGGAGATCACTGGTTTGATCCCCGGGTGATGCTGTAGCCTCTCTCTCGGTTTAAAGGAAACATGTGATAGTCTGAATGGTTGTAATAGCCTTAATGAGGGAGCCCCCTAGTGACGGGGAGGAATTGGATATGACTAAAAAGTAGGGCAGGAAAACATTAGGGGGGAAATCCCAAATAAATCTGTCCATCACATCTGTCCGTGGGAACTGTACAAACCGTAATACACCAACACCACTTGCACATTACAGGAACTCGGGTGGGAGTTCTTGCCACGTCCCTGTACAATCATGACCTCGCTTTCAAGTTTGGGCTGTTAAAGGAGTTCCTGGGAGGCCGGCGTTTCAGGCATGAAGCAGGCAGTTCCGATCATGGCTCCGGTGTACTGAGAAAACCTTTTGTCTTGATGTTATCCAAGCACTAGTGAAAGGCTGGGATAAGTGCATTAGTGTAGCAGGGGATTATAATACATACACATAATTGTGTTCTGTTATAATGCACAAAAAATCCTGGTTTGACTTGAACGCACCTCAACCAGATTTTTCCAATCTATTTGAAAACAGATTCTGTTTATTTTCTATTTTTACTACTGAAATTCTTTTTGAAAAGTTTTTTTTCTTTTCTTTTTCTTTATATATCCTTTTAGCTGCAGCAATTGTCCTCCTTTTTCGACATAGCCAAGATCTTTCAGCACGGCTATCCTTGACACTTTTAGTGCTGAATAAGGGTTGAGTGCAGGATAATTTGCTAATCTTCCTGTCACTTAGTCTTTTTATTTGTCTGTATAAATGTAGATTAGCACACAGTAAAATCCCAAGTGTTGATTTAACACTTTCAGAGTTCTTATGAGTCCGACTGGACCTATATAAACACTGTAGGGAAGAAGAGTCAGACAGAAAAGACTGCAGCATTAGAAGTGTGAGAGGACTAGTCATAATGAGAGAAGGTTTAATTTACTAGAGGACATCATTGTGGATGCCTCAGTCAGACAACTCATTTTAACTCACTGTTATCTATCTTCTCCTCTCTCTCTCTCTCTCTCTCTCTCTTTCGGTCCAGACCCCCTCTGTCCTCTGGACCTGTCTGACTCATCCTGGTGCCCCGCTTCTGGTTGGAGATCTCATCACATGGATGCCCCTTGTGGGATGCTTGGGGTGCGTGTGGTCACCTGGGACGGTTCCACTTTAACATGAAGACAACATGAAGACACGGTCCTGGCGAAGACGGTTCTGCCCTCAGCAGATGCAGACAGCTTTCTTTGAGGACTTGTGACTGCAGTTGCTTAATAGTTCGGGACTGGAATTTCCTACAGTCTACCTGAGCTTCCAATAATGAACTCGACTCCATATTAATTTAAACACTTTTCCTGTTATGGTGAATTTCCAGCTGTCTAACATACAGTATGACTGCACAACAATTCCTTCTATCCAACGTCACTCAAATGAGGATGGGTTCCCCGTTGAGTCATGGTTTCTTCCTATTGCCATCCTGGGGGAGTTTCAACCTCGCCTTGCTCTTCAGAGATCATTTATACACATTTTCTCACACATTTTCATAATTTTCTTTCGATTCGGTGAAGCTGCTTTGCGACAATGACCATTGTTAAAAGCACTCTACAAATAAAATTGAATTGAATTGAAATCACAGCAGGAAAAAAATTATAAACCCAGTGTATAGACCAGAAGACAAAGCTAAGGATCATCAATTCAATTCAAGCAGCATTCAATTTCAGACAGCATGTCTAGAAGGTTTGCCCCCACAGCGTTGGAAAAGTGCATAGAGCTGTGAACTAATAGAGCTATGAATCATAGGCCGATGTAATTTGATTTCAGTAGCCGTAACATTTCTCGTCAGATTTGTCTCAAGCATCGATGAAAAAGCACTAAAATTATCTAATAAGAACTGAAATTATGTGTAACTTGTGTTGGTGATTATTTATTATATATTTAATATGTCTCATTGGTTCCTGCCATTCTTCTGCTCCACACTCCAGTCCAGTAGGTGGCAGTATTGCACTGCCAAAATAGGCATTTGTTGTTGTTAGTCTAAGGGGTCGCCACAGCGGAATACCCAGTCCGCACTACAACTTGGCACAGGTTTTACGCCGGATGCCCTTCCTGACGCAACCCTCCCATTTTATCTGGGCTTGGGACCGGCACTGCATCCAGTGGCTGGGGTTTTGGGCACTGGCTGGAATCGAACCCGGGCCTTCCGCATGGCAGGCGAAACACCTACCACTGAGCCACCAGTGCCCGAACGCAAAAAGACATAAGCTAAGGGTTATGATAAATATTTTTAAGGAATTTGTCAATTGCATTTAATGATTGTATGATCACTTTCTAAATTCTTATAAAATATGATCCTGAATCAAAAAGAATCAATGAATTATATCCACCAAGAAAAGGGTCTTCGTTCATCTGCTTCCATCAAGGGGTCGCCACAGCGGATCCATCGGATCCACACACAACTACTGTAGGCATAGGTTTTATACTGGATGAGCTTCCTGATGAAACCCTTCTATTTTTTCCAGGCTTGGGAACGGTACTGCATCCAGCCAGTGGCTGTGGATTTGGGCATTAGCTGGGAATCGAATCCAGGCGTTCCCAACATCTGAGCCACCAATCCTCTAAATCCACCAACTAAAGTTCATTGTATAATCCAGTTTAATCACACGGCTCTAAAGACAGTACATCCAGGGTGCCAATCATACATTGCAGATAATCCTTGAGTATTCGCCAAGCATAGTTTTTTTTTAAAGACTCACTTCCTAGTAATAATGTATATTCCTTCATTACTCAGAAAGAACTAAGAGTCACATTGCACAAGTGTATAAATTAGCAAAAGTTATGTCTAAGGAAGTCTACTTTGGCCCCATCCAATTGCAACATGGTAATTTAAGCTACAGCGCAGTTCTCATTTCTAGTAATAAATATACTGTAGCTCACAGTTTGAACCGTGTTCATTTACAAAGCGCTTTTAACAGAGCACCCTGTCACAAAGCAACGTCGCAGAAATCCAGATTTAGATTTACTTAATCACTCCCAATCTAGGACCAAGGACAGGAAGCAGACACCACTATCTGCTAGCTGCCTCGAGGCATCTCCCAGGTTTCGCTCGATTGAGATCATGTCTGAGTTGCTTTGAGACATCAGTCAGGTTTACTCTTTTGAGACTTTCTCTGTTCATGAAACAGATATATATAAAATAAAATAAAAAATCTCAGAATGTTTCTTAGTATTCTAATGAACATAAAACTAGATCATGTCAATTGCATTGCCAACACCTTTGATCTAACGGTAGGACTGTTGAATGTACTTGGCCTGATAGAAATAAGAAGAAGATCAAAAAGGCTTTTTTTTTAGTAGTAAGAAAAACGGATTTTGAGACACAAACGTGATCTACATAATTACTTTCACGAATTGGAATTTGTAACCCATCAAAGTGACATTTTGAATTTGTCACTCTGCTTCAGGTGGTCTAGACCCAGTAATGTTATGAAGCTATGAAATGAAGTTAGCTGATAACCTGAGTATACTGAATGACCAGGTTATCACATCTACAGTATGGAGTTTTTCTTTCCTGATTATCAAATTATCAGTGGTTTACACCCCCACTCTCATTCTGACCATTTGAAATGGGTGTTTACATAATGCATTTTTAGTCCAATTATTAGATTATTAAAATGTACCTACTGTCAGGTGTGGTTCTCCCAAGTGAACCCAGTGTTACTGACTTTGTGGCCTACTGTATACATATGCTCCCATATCCTTCACTGATTCTGCCCATGCTACACAGCGTTCTGGAATTTAAGCGCAAGGTTCTACTCAACTTTCCTTAAAGAATCATCAAGACCCTGGTATTGGTACTACATAACTGGCACTCCTGAGAACAAGATGCTTGTACACTGGGAGACCTTAATCTCATGGCAGGATTGGTGAAAGTGGCTAGTCACAATCCATCCTCCACAATCTTCAGGAGTCTGGAGTGGGATTTCCCAGTGTCCCTTACGACCACTTTGTACAAACCCATACAAGATGCTGGTTTGAAATGAGCTCCTTCATAGAGGGCCATGTGTGATGATGTTTATCACAGCAAAATGGTCTACTGGTAGCTGGACCTTGTGGTTGAACGCTGGGTTTCTGATTAATGTTAGTATTTATTTATTTTTTCATTCCTACCTGACAGTGCTTTAAGAAGACCTAAAGCTATTGGATCATCAAAAACATTGTTCAGCTGTCAGGGTGTCTAAACACTGGTTGCTCTCCTGTCTATGCTGAGACAGCCCACTAATATCACAGAGTCCTTCGAATCGGCCTGAACCCCAGTCCCACCATGACTTGCTATTCCACAAGGAGTGTTTCATCATCATCATGGACACCACTCAGGATGCTCCTGAGTTCTGTCAACATGAAACCCTGTTAGAGGGGTCGTCACGTCTTGCCGTTATGGTGTATCTGAGAGGGTGAGGTCATATCGAAGACTCTTTTAGTCAGCTCTAAGGCAAGTTAGATCCTCAAGACTTTTCTTGGTATGGGTTATCGAGGTGTCAAAACACTGCCTCTGGCAGTTATGAGGGGTGAAATGGAACACTAGTTAAAAATGTATGTGTGGTTTTATGAACTCGCAGGGTTCCTGCAGGGTTCTCTGTCAGTCAGAACCACCAATGGCTTTGTGAGAAGGTTCCAGAGAAATTTTGCATAATTTTGCATAAATTTTGAGTTCTGTTCATAACAATAACCTCACAATATTGGGATATTAAATAATTATGAAATGTTCTGATTCCTCTTGAAAAACTTTGGTTTACTTTTATTATCACTTTTTTTTTTGCACTTGTCATTGAACAAACCCTCAGACATTATTAATGATACAAACAAGTATCATTCTGATGCTGCTTTCTAATGAGGAAGACAATCACTGAAGCTCAAAGGAGAGCATGTTAGCTGCAATAAAGGTGCATTTCTACTAAAATATGGTGAAAATAGACAATATTTTTGATCATTAGCCAGTGATTTAGACTGTAGAGCCCCTTTAAAGCGCTCTAGAAAGCACATAAACAGCTAAGTCAGTTATCTATTCCAGCATGTTGAAACATACACAAAATTCAACATGAAGGTTCCACCATTCCACCATTTAAAAAAAACTCACTAGTTGTTGTATAGGGCTGTAGCGGCACACACTGCAGTCTGTCCCTGCTGTGCAGACGTTTCTGCCACATACAGTACACGTTTAGGTTATGTCAGCCCTCTGGATATGCCTCAAGCCAAATGTGTGCCATAAAGTTTTTATGTCCAGAGTTTCATACCATAGTGAGAAAACTTTCCCCATTTGCCTTAATACAACTGGCACATGAATGAAGGCTTGTGGTTGATATTTTGGGATCCTTTGAGAACCATGAACAACTTCAGAACCATGTAGGAACATGTAGGCGCTGAGATGTGAAAACCAGTACATAAACTAGACCAGGAATTATAGTCCCAAGGGAAAACTTGAACATTAGAACAGAAGGGCTGTCCAAGGATCCGAGGTAACTTTAATGGGAACATCTGTACGCCTTTATATTCATGAAATTATTAAAATTTGACAATCATGTTGCAGCTGCAGAATGCATAAAATCAAGAAGGTACAGGTCAATAAATGTTTCATCAAACATCTGAAAGGGGATGTGATCCTAGGGTGAGTGTCTTTGATTGTGGCATGGTTATTAGTGCCAGTTTAGTTATTAATGTTAATAGTTAATGCAATGTTCTTGCTGGAAATGTAGACCTTCCTTACATCTTGATTGTTTCATTTTAATTATTTGTGGTTCTGTATGGAGGTATAATTATTAAAATGTTCTGTAATTTCTATGTTGTATGGACTTGACTATAATACAGTGTACAGCACCAGTCAAAAGTTTGGACACACCTTCTAACTCAAAGTTTTTTGTTTCGTTATTAAGTTATTTTCAGTAACAAACGTTTTCAACAACAACCAGCTGTTATTCTAAGACATGAAGGTCAGCTGATGTGGGACAGTTCTAGCAAGAACAATACTGTCCAGTGCATTTGCAAAACCCATCAAGCATCATGACGAAACTGACTCTCATGAAGACCTTCCCAGGAACGCAAGGCCTGCTGCAGAGGAGAAGTACATTTAGAGTTACCAGCCTCAGAAATCACCAATTAACAAACAGCACCTCAGATTAGAGCCGTTATAAAGGCTTTACAGAGCAGAAGTAGCAGACACATCTCAATATCAACTGTTCAAAAGAGATATTTTGGATGCTTTCAGGATTGTTTTATAATGTAGATATAAAAATTAGGAAAGACCATGGAATTAGAAAGTGTGTCCAAACTTTTGACTGGCAGTGTGAAAAATCTAAATCAAAAATGTATTTATATGAAGGGTGATCATAAAATTGTTATTATTGCTAAGAAAAAATAATGTAAAGACAACGAACGTTGGTCATGAGCTTAGTCCTTCTCTACATATCCTCCACCTAATGCAACACACTTCTCCAAACGATGGATGAGCTGGTGGAGACTTTAAAGAAGGCTTCTTTTTGGCTCTTGAGGAAAGGTTTCATCCTGGTAATCACCTCATAGTGGAAGGAAGAAGTCACTGGGTGTGTGGTCAGGTAAATAGGGGGGGGCGAGGCAGAATTTTGTACCCCAAGTCGCCCACAAGATTCTCAGTTTCATGAGCTGAATCGTTTGGTGATTTGTCTTGAAGAAGGCAAACCCACTTCGTGAACCATCCACGACACTATGCCATGGTTTTGACCCTCTACCATACCGCAGGTTTTTTAAACAAGAAATGTTTATGAACATACTCATTTCTGGAAACATAATTTGGGAAAATACAATTCACAAACAAGTACCAGTCTAGAAACACAAAGAAAAACAGCTGATATTCAACATCCTCTGGGAATGAAAAGCCAAAGGGAAAATAATAGGTTTTTAACTAGGATTTGAAATTTATCAGATTCGAGGCTGACCTTCTTTTAAAAGGCAAATAGTTCCACAACTTTGAAGAAGCCACAGCAAAGCTCACTGTTCTTGTACTTAGGCACTAAAAGAAGCTGATGAGAGGAAGCTGATACTGTAAGTGAATGTGTTGAAGAATGGGGCTGTAGTAAGTCAACAAGGTATTTGGAAGCCAAATCTTTTAAAGCTTTTAGACCAACATAAGAAGTTTAAATTCAACTCTAAAACAAATTGTAATCCAGTGCAGTGC
>JAQMYJ010000021.1:13405869-13418283 GCA_030014305.1 Clarias laeviceps | reverse complement strand
TCTGTTTTACTTTCGTGTAAGTGAAGGAAGTTTAAGTTTGGAAGTTTGCCGGCCATGATTTTATTTCTACCAGACACAATAATAAAGGCTGTACAGATCCATTCCTATTTGGTTTGATAGCCAGATAAATCAGTAGATCAACTGTGTAAAGACGGTAAAGAGAGCAGGAAGAGAGTAGGACCCAATATGAACCCCTGGGGCACACCACAAGTAAGTGGAGCAGATGGAGACGAGAGCTCATTGATACTGACTGAGAAACTTCTATTAGCTAGATAAGATTCAAACCACCTGAGAGCAACCCCTTGGATGCCTACACAGTGCTTCAATGGGTTTATAAGGATTTGATGGCCCACAGTATCAAAAGCTGCTACCGAATCTGAAAGTACGAGGACAGCTTGATTTCCAGTATATACTGCCAGAAACTTTTAGCATGACACTAGAAACTTTTAAGAGTGCAAACTTTCCCATGCCTCTATGCCCATAAAACAACTATCTCATTGTGCTTCCTATAGCCCATGTCCAGACAAATATACATACAAACAGCTCGTGTCGGCCTAAATTCTTTTGCTTAACCAAAAAAAAAGTGTTTCCTACGTATCATCTGTCTGTACATGTTAATGACTTGTTCTTCTGATGTACGAGATGTACGTGACATAGGGCACCTGGCCAAAAGCTTCAGTGTGCTCTCTTATAATTATCAGGGAATCTCAATAATCAGAGAACCTCAGACACATCAGGCGTGCATGTGTGTTTGTCCCTTTTTCTGGATGCATCAAGTTGTATGCTATAGTTCTTCTTATTTTCATTCATCCTTAAACTTATTATCTTAAACGTTACTAAAATAATAAAAATAATTACCTAAAATACGAGTATGTGTAAAATTTTTGAGATAAAATGAAGCTTAAAAATTGGTCCATAATTTGACAGAACCAAAGGATCTTTTTTTTTTTTCTCTTTTAAACTGTCTCACCACATCATGTTTAAAAGCATCTGGGACTTTTCTTATACTAATACAGGTATCAATAAGACAAGGCAGGCTAAGCCCTACTACAGTTAAAACCCGTTTACACAGGCTGGATGGGATTGAATCACCAGGATGGGAAGTCGATTTCAAGTTCGGAACAACATCTGTTAAAGAAAACAATGATATTGGCTCGAAATGATCAATCATGAGCCCTTCTTGAGTGAATATGGAGAATATGGGGTATTTCAAGACCAGGTTTGGTATCCTTTGCTCTGATGGGAACTATATAAATAAAAGAAAGGTTTTATCTGTACATCGGTCAGAATCTCGTTCTTTCAATGATATCTTTACGTTTCATACATTGGAGGACCCAAAACTAGTCTGCCTGTCTGTATGTCCAGCCAGGTTTTGTCATAGTATCATGCAAAACTGGCTGCACAGAATTTAATTACATTTTGGCAGGACTTTGGTATTCACCTGAAGTTTAAGCTGCGCCACAAATTAAATTAAAATGTCATGAGCAGTTTTGTGCCGGATTAGAAACCGAAAGTTTTGGGAACATACTTTACATACGTCAAACATACTGTGGGCGCGTCTTAAATTGACAGAATTTATTGAAACATCCGCAGTACTTACAGATCTGCCTTAATAATCCACTTTAAAAATAAGCTACTAATAACCAATGTAAACAAACACCTGTGCCAAGAGATATTAATTAAAAAAGCTAAACTGAATATAATATTTACTGGGATTACACACAATTTTCCCCACTGAAATAACAGCACTGAAGTTGTATAAATTAATTTTAATGCGCTGGTGTTGTTTTAAGGCAAAACTTCATCTTTATCCAATGTACTTTTTGGATTTCTTATCTGTGATTCACATTTTTTACTTTTTTAAGTTTCTTGAGGGTTCTTATGGCCGTAT
Source organism: Clarias laeviceps (assembly GCA_030014305.1). Taxonomy (NCBI): domain Eukaryota; kingdom Metazoa; phylum Chordata; class Actinopteri; order Siluriformes; family Clariidae; genus Clarias; species Clarias laeviceps. The sequence goes on along the minus strand of JAQMYJ010000021.1, from coordinate 13,416,392 downwards.
TATCATGCATATTAACATCACCGTTTCGGAGAAGTGGTGGCTCAGAGGGTTAAGGCACTGATTTACTGACCAGAAGGTCAGCTGTTCGATCCCTAGATAAACCAGGTTGCCATTGTTGGACCCTTGAGCAAGGCCCTTAATCCTACCTGCTCCGGGGGTGCTGTACCATGGCAGACCCTGCGCTCTGACCCCAGTTACGCTGGGATATGCGAAGAAAGAATTTCACTGTAATGTGTATGTGACAAATAAAGTCTTAACTTAACTCTAGATAACGTTACTGCGATGTTTAGGATCGTCTTCCGGATGAACACAGGTTCCCTTTTGAGGTTCTCTCAATGTTTCTTCCTCATGTTATCTTAAAGTTTTTCTCTTGTAACAAGGTGTGTTTACATGGACCCTAATAAACCACTAATAATGAGAATTGAGAACTGCTCAAGCTAAATTAAAACGCATTAAGTAAACTTTTGCGTTCGGAACAGTCTGACCCAATGCAGGGATGGAGTGTACACCTTTGAAAATCAATTCAATAGGTAAATATTAGCCATCTAAACACTTAGCACTGTGGCACTGTCACCTTGCACCTCCTGGTTCAATTTCCCGCCTCGGGTCTGTGCGCATGTTCTTGCCATGTTCGGTGGGTTTCCAGCAAGTACTCCGGTTTTCTCCTACAGTTCAAAGACATGCAGGTTAGACTAACTGGCGTTTCCAAATTGCCCAGAGTGTGTGTATATGTGTGTCCCCTGTGATGGATTGGCACCAAAGTCCCCTGGGATAGGCTCCAGGCCCCCCTGTGTTCAGGATAAAGCGTTATAGACCATGGTGATGTAAACACTTGATCTGATAGTTTCTTTCTAGCTGGAATAAAGCTATTCTTTCCAGGAATTTAATTTTGCTCCTATATCAATGCAGTAAACTCTGTTAAAACAAATCTTTCCCACTTAAGGCTTTCTTCCCCCAAGTCTCTGGTGAAAGAAGAGGCACTGACTGGCTTATTCTATTTTTATATGTAGTAAAGCACCTAACCAATCATAGATGAGACTGCATTTTTGTAAACCAATCATAAGACCAATCAGAATTCCGGAAAAGACGGAAAGTCTTCTTTTGTTATGCCACTTTGAATATGTTGCGATGTTTACATTCTGATGAAATGCCTTGTGCAACTAAAGATACCTTTTCTTATCAGATCAGCATCCATGTGAACAATTAAACTGGACTCTCTAATCGGAATGAATTTAATCGGATTGAAGTAATATTCAGAGTAAACGTATAGTGGTCACAGTCACGTCTGGCTTGATCCTTAGGGCGCTTCACCGTATGCCCACCACACGAATAATACGCTCATACAGTGCATCTTCATAGGAATGTGTTCTACATCCAGCATGTACAAAAATCTCTTTTTCTCACATGCACACACACACACACACGCATAAAAAAAAAGTCTTGGCTTTGATCATGCTTTGGAAAAGACGAGATAAAGCCCGGAGGGCAAGAAAACGGGCGCGTGAGAATCTATTGTCTCGACAAAACAACGTCAAGTTCAATCTCTTCGAAGAGATATAGAGCCTTAACAACCAATTTCCGGGCTATCTTAGATTAGACAAAAGCAAGTTTGATTTCCTTTTAGGGAAGATTATACCCCAAATCGCACACAGGCTTTTGTAACTGTATCCCTCCAGACTCCTGTTCTGCCATCTGTCTGAGGTAAATTAATCCAATGATACTCCGCGTATTCTGATCCTTTCTTCGGGGATGTACAGTAGCTAATGGGGATGATGTGAGACCCACTTAAAGTCATGGGAAATACACCATTTTTAATTAAAGATCATATATTACTTTCAGCTTAATATAAGACCTGCAATGAATTGGCACCACGTTCAAGATGTACCCCGCCTTGTGCCCTAAGTCTTCTGGGATGGGCTCCAGACCCCTCTCAACCCTGTTTACAGGATTAAGCGGTATGAGGATGAGTGAGTCAAACAAAAAAATATATATTAATTGAAAAATATGATCTTATGACTTTTTACATTTCTGCTAGGGACTCCATCATTGCTTTACGCTACAGTGTTAGAGTTTCTTCAGTGACTGTAATAGTGCCCAGTGTTGCCATTGTGCCAGTCTGAGAGAGCTTATTGGAGGAATACATGCCAGCTCCTCCATGCCATAAAGAAGAGTGGAGAAGATTACCACTGACACTCAGAAGATACTGTTCTTCCACAACTATGTCGGCGAACATGTCATCCTGGGCCACAGAGTACAGAAAAAAGTACAGAAAAAGTTTCTCCATTGTTTCCATGGCTGTCTAAAATGCGAGGTATATATTTTGTGTACTTGACAGAGATGCCTTTAGAAAGAACAGTCATGGAGGCTTTGTTACCGCATCGCCTTTCGAGAAAGTCTCCTCAGGCTGAAAGGACCTCCAAGTAGACTTTTCCCTCCTGGACACCCCTGAATAGGATCCAGCGCCAGGCGTTTGTGGGACACGAGACATTTCCTTCGCAGAAAGTCTCTCTCTCTCGCAAGGCTCTCGCAACATGTTTTTAATTATCGGCTGTCAGCGGCGGGACTGATAGCGAAGTGCCACAGAGTTACTGCAGGCTCCAGACAGCTGATGTGACTGTGGATAAGCTGGTGAAGGCAACAGTCATCTTCTACAAAGTCCTGAGGGATCTATTGAAAAAAAAAACAGTCTTCTTTTTTTCGCTGGTGCTAGACTTGAATACATGCATATATTGAATTAGCATCGGCAGAAGTAAAGCTGACAACCAGGCAGAAGTTTTGGCATGCCTGGGATTCGAAGTGTGGGTTGGGAAACCAGGATAGGATGAGCTGCCACTTGGGTTGGTGCTTGGGGATCCCATAGTTGGTCACACCTAGATTTACATTTACGCGACTTACATTTTTATCTCATTACACATCTGAGCAGTTGAGGGTTAAGGGCTTTGCTCAAGGGCCCAACAGTGGCAACTTGGTGGTTGTGGGGTTTGAACCTGGAATCTTCCGAACCGTAGTCCAATGCCTTAACCACTGAGCTACCCCTGGCCCATGACCCCTTTCTAACTAATGAGACCGAGTCGTTATTAAGTTTAATAATAAGGCAGTAATAATCTTTCATTTCTTTTTTTATACTGTGCACTGTTGTAATTTCAATTTGCTTTTGTAGAATTCGATTCTTGTATTATTTATGTATGCAAATATTATACACAGTTGACTTTTTTTGGTCTCCAGTATGTGTGTGTGTTTTTGGATTGCCCGGGGCTTAAACAAGCCAATTAAATGTGACCTCTTATGTGACCTCATATTAGAAAATCCCCTCCCCCAGCTTGTTTCTCTCAAGGGGTGTGACTCAGCAATAGCTCATTTACATAGACACTGAAATGGCATGTTCAGAGAAGGAGTTTAAGGTGTGAAAAAAAACGCATTATCCGAATGGTATTTCAGCTAGGACATTAACACACACACACACTTTGTGGGAGCTTGTAGGTCTGTGTGAACTTGTTACAGAAGTAGTAAAATATTGGACCTTTAAATGCATCTACTGGCACGCTCCACGTGATATTTCACTGTAATTGGACAGCGGCAATTAGGTATATTGGCATTAGGGATGGGAATCACCAGGGACCAGCACAATTTACGATATTACCACAATGGCTTAGTGCTAATTCCATTTGTATTGCAATTCCGCAAGTGTTACAATTTTATAAATAATTTGACCCGAATGATAACTTTTTTTTTTTTTTTCAAAGTTATTAAATAATTCACTTTTACCACACAGGATGCTGTGCTGCCTGCCAATGTATGAATAGTTTAGTATCCTGCCACCTGCAGGATGATACAGGAACTGCAACATTTGAGGCACAAACTTACAAACATCTAACAAAAAAAAATACGCAATACATTTTTCTTCCCTGTCGCTAGTTAGCATGGCTTCAATTATTGTACTTTTATAATGTTGAATATTTGAATCAACTGCAAATGAAACGCTAAAGTCTAGTGCATAGTATGGAAGGTAAATCCATAGGCCAAAGCCAATGCTGAGTGCAGAGAGAAGTTCTCAAATAGAAATTGACGTCATATGGTGACCATCTGACCTGTAAGGAGGTATCCATGTGTTAAAACGCCACCACTGGTGGTTATCCAGAGTTCACAGAACAGCTAAACTGCTGGAGCGAGCCAACAGCACAATTTCGAGGGTAAGACTGGGGTTATATATTGGGTAGATTGTGGAACGTCTGAAAACTAATGAGTCTGGAATGTGGCAAGTGTGAAGCACTGTTTAACTCCTGGAGGGAATTCAAAATAGGGCATGTTTTTTTTTCTTTTTTTTCCCTTTTTTTTACTGAAATGCATATATCATGAAAACTGAGGTAGGGCTTGTAAAATAATTATGCATCCGGGGTTAATAAGGGACTGAAACTTCTTAAAAAGGAACCTACCTATAATTAACCCATTTTTAACAGAAGTCCTCATGTTTATTCCATTTCCAGCTAAATTAAATGCTCCTAATGTAGAGTATCCTATAAATATTTGGTCTTCTTTTATATTTAAGTCTAGCCATGAATGCCAGGATCGCGGTCAGAAGTATGCGAACGTCTGACATCTCACCCGTAAAAAAAAAAAAAGAAATTGTCTATATTTGTAACTGCCTATACAGGAGATGAAAATATCCACCTACAAGAGAGTATACATTTTCTTATCTCTCCTGTCACTCCCCTTCAAGAACAGAGCATTTCCCTGCGAGCAAGTCTATCATGCCAAACACCTCCTACAAAAAAACAAGCTCTACTGTCATCTCAGATCATGTCCTGAATAAGCCTTGAGTTTAATGATGAAACCCTACGTAAGGTGGCACCGCCCAGCCAACCATTAATTTCTTGAACAGACTGGATATCTTTAGTGGAAACGGTTTAAACCAAATTAAATGCCACTCAGATGGCGGACGCATATCAAGTGCAATTGCACTTGATAAAGGTCGCACAGGAAGAATAAATACAGCATGAATGACGGACAAATACTGCCCAGCCAAAATAAAGGGGTCACATGGTCTGGTGAGTTCATAATGACCCTATTCCAGAGCGACGGGCGCGTCAGGGTAAGAAGGGAAGTGTCATGGTACACGCCTCTGGAGGCAGTGTTATGATCTGGGGTTGTTCAGTTGCTCAGGTCTAGGCTTGGGAACATTAACATTGCGGCAATAAAATGAACTCAGCTGACGACCTGAATGTACTGAATGACCAGGTTATCACATCTACCCATTTTTTCCTTTCTAGTGCTAAATAATCATAATGTGATACAGCCACAGATAATCACATGACTGCAAAATGTCAGTGCACTATACAGTGTGGGAGCAAACTGATTATGATCTGATAAGATTTCTGCTAAATACACTGATGTCACTAAGCGTATACATTAATATTAAACAGTAATACGATTATTTTATTCACTGGAACGGAATACAATATGGAGATAACTGGAATGCAGCATGTCTACATGTCAAGTTCTTATTGGATGAAATTCCCAGTATCCTTCAGTGGACACACTGCGACAATAACCATAGGACTCATTTATCAACCTTTAGTTGTTGTATGTAAATGTTTCCCAAACAATTTAACAGAAGTGTGCAATTTAACAGCTAGTAGCTTAACTGTAGCTTAAGGAGTAGGTTAAAGCATTAGACTACGGTCCGGAAGGTCCCAGGTTCAAACTTCACAACCAGAAAGTTGTCCCTTAACCCTCAATTGCTCAGGTGTATGATGGGATAAAAATGTCGCTCAGGATGAGGGCGCCTGCCAAATGCCGTAATGTAAATTAATAATGTTGTTGGCTGATTCAATTAACTACACCAGTTTCTGAATCAATATATATATTTTTTAAATATTTAATTTATTGGAAAACTTTCAAATGTTAAATTGTATAAATTTGACACAAGCTGTTGAAACTACCACAGATTATGTTGAGAATGCAAGCAGTTTCATCTCAAAAACAATCGAGAACACAAGTTACGCAACATTGTAGTGTTTATCAGATAAAACCTGCAGGAAATATTGCTGATCGAATCGAATATCGCCAATATGTCCAAAGTCCGATTCGAATTGATAGTCAATCTACGATTCACAGCTCGACTGAACTCACGCTTTATTCTGAACAGATTTTACTGAACAGATCTTCTTCATACTCGCATGATAACGTTCACGCACAAAGTCCAAAGCGCGTTCCCGATACAGCTCAGTCACATTTAGCGATGGCCACAGAACTCCCTAAAGGGTAAAGGTCACAGAAATTAAACGGTCACAGTGAATGCCTGAAGGGGGAACGTATTTTGACTCACTTTGATGCCAACAAAAATTTTCAACCTCGTAAGGGCACCTGAAAAGGTCACAAATTGCAAAAAGTGAATAGTGTGATATTGTCTGACATAAAAACAGATGAGAAAAAAAAGGTCTATTCTGTAGCCAGGTTGTCATGAACATATGTGAAACTGCTATATTATAAACGTTCGAAATGTCTCAGCCAACAAGCTGGGAGTGTTGCACAAAAGAAGGTGCCTTGGCAGATCAAAAAAAAAAAGTCCTTTAGTCTCCTACGTAAACTTTCTCTTCGTTAGTTTATGACTATGTGCAGACAGACTGTTCCATCCTCTATTTATATGTTAAATGATGATGGCTTTATGGCTTTATGCTGGTCATGTTCTTTATTTTCCATATTCCTTAAATTAATGGCGATATATAAAATGACTGGGTTCTTGAATTTAGTTCTCAAAACAGTGCGATGATGTTACTTTGGCAACAATCCATGCACATTGGGGCAACGTTGGCATTGGGTTGTTTTTGAAAAGTTGAATGAATGAAAAGTTGAATGATGAAATGACATCAGAACAACGCTGAGTATGTGACAATGAGATAATACTGGACAACAAGGGACAACGCTTTGATGTTGCTAGTAAATGTGTGTACACAACAAGGAGCACCAGAAACACCATCTTACAGTAGAGTAATCTGGGAGCTAAGATGCGCCTCATAGTAATGTTTCTAAAAGGAAATGAAAAAGAAAGGCAACATTACAACACTAAGAGATGCGCGACATGAGATACGAGCGTTGTGGGCGGGAAGCTACAGTCAGGTCTTGAATCACCCCTGGAATGAAAAAACAGACTTCGTTCATATCTTAAGCGTTTCATTTCAAATTAGACTAACGGTTAGTTCCGACCAAGCAATCTGATTAGATGAGAGGGTTTCCACGAGTGGTGATAATAGACAGTAACAGCACTGGGATGTTTAACTACATGTATCGTGCCGCATCCCAGGCATTGTACAATTTGTTAATTACATGGTCGCAGCATGGGCAAAAGTAGTCTGTATGCTCCATACTTACTGTAGGAGAGCCAAAAAGGACATTCCAACCCAGTCATAGAACCACTATCAGCAAGAAAACACATCTGATAACGCTATGCTATAAACAACAATTTGCTTTCTTAGTACCTGCTTCTAAGTCGTTCCGAATCGCATCTCAACCGACTTTGTTCTTTTATTTTCACGGCTACAATGCTAAAACAAGGCTGAATTCCAAATCGCTCTCCATCCCCTTATCAAGGGAACTACTTGGTCTGGGTGACAATGCATTATACACCCTAATTAGGGTGCTAGCTTTACATTTAATACTATTTGAGATATCAGGTAATATTCTACAGCAGAATAAATGGAAATATAAAGAAACTTACAAGATTTACAGGACTGTGAACAAACGCTGATTACACTAACTGTCACATTTACAGTCACATAGTTCCACCAGTCGTGGATGGAGCAATATGTGAAGGTGGAGCATTTAAAGAAATAAATCATATTGCATGTTTGTGGAACTGTTGAATAAAAGCGATATCATACTCGAGGTCGTGCTATACACTGTATACATTCTCTCGTATAATATTGCTTTCATTCAATGTGATGGGGTACAAAGGCCAAATGCAAAATAAATTTTACCTTTGTTTCTCAAATTTATGGAATGAATTGTGTCCATCCCTATCTCAGATTGGAATTCTAAACCCTGTTCGAAACTGAAGGGAGCACAGATGTGTTCAGACGTTGTGTGAATGGATGTTAATCGGCATAAATGCTCTAAATCGAAGTTAAAATTTTGTCATTTTGAGGTTGTATTTGAGCTGGAGGTGGCAGAGCTGAAGATGCTGCGATTTACTTTGGGAGTGACAAGAATGGACAGGATTAGGAATTAGTATTCAGTATTAGAGGAACACTGCAGATAGGACAGTTTGGGGCCAAAGTTAGAGAGGCCAGATTAAGATGGTTTGGACACGTGCAGATGAGGGAAGAGGGGTATATATTGGGAGGAGAATGTTAGAGATGGAGCTGCCAGGCTGGAGGAAGGTCCAAGAGGAGGTTTATGGATGTGGTGAGGGAGGACATGCAGGAGGTTGGAGTGACCAGGGAAGTCGTGGTAGACAGAGTTAGTTGGAGAAAAATGGTCCAACGGGAGCAGCCGAAAGAAGAAGATTCACCCTTATCTTAATGTCATTTAATCAGTCTTTCGTACAGTACTTTGTCCCAATGTTGAACATCATCATGACGTTGTTACAACTCTATTACAACGCTCAGTCAACGTTACGGTTCCTGCTGAGTTGCGGACTTGCGCGAGGATGTGTTGCTGTTGTTCGAGTCTACAAAACATTTTCCGAGTTGTTCTGGATAATGACATCAGCTAAATGCTGTAATCACAATAAAAAAAAATAAGCAATCTGAACTTGACAGTATATTCCGTATCTGTAAGTGCAGTAATCCGTGCAAATTATATGATTTGAAGTCACTCGAGTCAAGCTCTACATTAGTCATTCTAGCATGAATTTACACACACTCTGACACGCGAGTAGAATACAAACAGTGCAGGATTTTCATGGATACCAACGTTCTTATGTAAATGTTCCAACAAGTGTTTCACTAATAAAACTATTTGCATCCGGCTTGACAGATGAAGCCCATTGCCAGTAATAACCAAAATGGACACGGCGGTCTGGTCCCTGCTCGGGTCCTAACGAGGTGGTTAACAAGAATGGACATTATATCCGAATTCTTCACTCTGACAGATTGACCATAACATTTTGAAAGATACAAGCTATAATCTCTTATTAAATGTTTTCCATCTACTACAGCACACCGAGTGTGATTGGATGGAGGAAGCAGAATGGCAGGTCATTTTACCTATCAGTTAAAAGTAATATATATAGCTAGCTGTAAGTACAATCCTGCCAACCTGGCAGAAAGTCAATGAGATAATGAAATTCACAAATAAGTGTAGATGCCTTCGGTACAATTCGGGCATTCTATAAGAAATCCCCTTTAAATCTCCATCTTCCTTTTTTTCTTTTCTTCCTTCAGGTGTTTACATCATACTTTCTTGGTTTTACTATTCAGGAGACGCAAAGCGAACACTCCAAAAGGATATAAAAAAACAAAGAAACATATACCATATTGTACATGTAAACCATATCCTAAGCAAAGAGTTTATGGTTCTCCAAAGAGACATTACACAACATTACCCAGCTGTTGGATGCAAGCCATGTGGCCACTGAATAGTGGCAACACTTTACATTACACTCCTCATACGCACAGCAGAGACTTGAAGTCTCATCACTAGCTCCTGTAGATCTTTCTGGTGTGACAAAGCTCAGTCTAGCTGTTCTCCATCCCCAACACAAGAGCAATCAGAGTCTTAAGATATATCTGTCCTTCCATATCTCTAGTCGCTAGTGATTTCTCCTCCATCGAGAGGCCATACTGTATATTGATTATATGGTCCTGCTTGCCACCGGTTCCCTGACCCTTTACAGCAAGAACGATGGCCAGGTTAGGGTGGAAATACAGTATACTTGCTTTCAACTATCGTAGGCATGGCGGCTGCCTCACATATCCTGAAACGTTTGCTTGGTGTTTGTGCACAGCCCCAGAAATTAACTTGGTGTGCCCGCAAGAAACATGCATTTAAATGGTAGCGGCAGCGTAATCATCAGGCAGGTCAAACACGGGGAAAGTAACAAGAAAAAGATGTGCAACCAGGAACCGGAGTGATGTACAGTATCTTTACCGCTACACAGTGACAAATATGCATGTCGTAACAGCCGGCAGGAGATAAGTACTATCTTAAGTGTCGCCATGTTGGTTTACATTATACAGAAACTGTCTGACTGAAACCTCCAGTTGGATCCTCTGATAACTCGTGTAGTATATAGACAAGAATGTCAAAAAACACACTCACGTGTTGACGGTTGACTGCAAATATTTGGTTTAACCGCAAGCCTTTTTCCACTCTCAGACCTGCTTGAATGGCTCATGTCATATATTATATTTTCAGTGAACCCTCGCATACTCACAAAAGTGTATGTCCCTACCAGAGGTGGGACAAAGTCATTGTTTGGCAAGTCACAAGTAAGTCTCAATTCATTGTCCTCAAGTCCCGAGTCAAGTCCCGAGTCAAGACAGGCAAGTCCCGAGTCAAGTCCCAAGTCAAAGGCCAACAAGTCT
>JAQMYJ010000021.1:13371052-13386169 GCA_030014305.1 Clarias laeviceps | reverse complement strand
CAATGTGCTGCCCATTGTGTTGGATTGTCAATGCAACCCTCTTCTCCCACTCTTCACACACTGACGGAGAAGAGGGTGAAATTCCCAATAAGTTTGATGTGTCACATGACCCTCTTCCTTTTTTTACTCCTTGGTAGTGAAACTGCAGCAAACAATCAACTATGGAAGGCAAAACACTGCCAAAAGATCACAGAGATAAAGTTGTGCACAGGCACAAGTCAGAAGATAGATACAAAAAAAATCAAAGGCTTTATCACTGCCTAGAAGCACAGCAAAGTCTATTATTAAGAAGTAGAGTGTATTTGGTAAAACACAAATCCTCCCTGGATCGCTCCAAAAGGGCCAGGAGGAAACTGGTCAGAGAGGCTACCAAGAGGCCAACAGCAACTCTGAAGCAGTTGCAGGACTTTATGACAAAGAGTGGTCATTGTGTGCATGTGACAATAATATCGCAGTCACATGCACAGTTACGACTGACCTTTATAAAAACACACCTTAAGGATTGAGGTCATTAAGGACACCTTAAGGACATTAAGCATTTCACTGCATATCGTCTGCATCAGGGACTGGAGTACTTGTCAAGATAGAATGGAAAAAACAGATGGAACAAAAAGACCATGGGAAGAAAGTTTACCTTTCAACATGACGCTGACCCAAAGCACACAGCAATACTGACCACACAGTGGATTAAGGAGAAAAAAGTTAATGTCCTTACATGGCCTAGTCAGGTCCCAGACTTAAACCCTATCGTAAATCTGTCAAATGACTTGAAGACTCCAGTCCACAAATAGTGACCATCAAATTTTAACTTAACCTGAGAAGTTCTTCGAAGATGAGCTGGCAAATATTGCAAAGTCTAGATGTGCAAAGTAAGTAGAGACATATCCCAACAGTCTAAAGCAAAACGGGGTTAAACAAAAGACTGACACAAGGAAGTGATCCTTTTTTCAACTCAGTGATTTCTTTTTTTCTGTCATTTTGATGTTATATCTTTCCTGTGAGATGGATTAAACAAAAACTGTGTCTGTCTTCATTCCAGGCTGCAAAGCACCAAAATGTGATTATTTTAAAGGGGGCGTGATTCTTTTCCATACCCACTGTAATAAACACATTTGTTGTGAAAATTATTCTTTTTTTTGTTTCATTTATAATGTAAAAGTGTTCTATCTATCTATCCATCACACCCATACACTGTCTCTGTCATTTTTTTTTTCTTCTTCTTAGAATTGCCACTTGTTTTTATGTTACATCATATTGCATTTGAAAGAAAACAGACACAGTTTGCTTCATAAATCTACATTTCCAATCCCTGATGTTTTTCTGGCTTAAAGGCAATGGTCATGAAGCTATTGAGAGGCACTCTCAGACATCTCTAGTTAAAAAAAAAAAGACATCTGGCAACCTCTGAGGCATGCACTACACACAGGTGATTTGCATAATCTGAATGTTGCTCTGAGAAAAATCGATTATGCACCAGCTTAACCCGAGTGTGACTGGCAAGTTGTTTAATGGTCATGATTTACTGCAATTTTACAGATGGATTGCATTGCCATGTTCAAATAAAAAAAATTTTTTTAAAGCATATTTAGTATAATTTTAGTCAACGGTTTCATAAAAAAAAAAAAAACTATTATAATAATTATCAAATTATTTGAAAAGCGATTCTAAAGAAATTCATAAAAGACCAAATACTCGTGTGATTTAGCAAGCGCTCTTTCCCCTTCTAATCATCACCTTGTCATTTTCAGTTCTTTGTTGGCTTTGCCTTTTATGGATGTTAAATTTAATCTGAGGGATAAATAGTCTGATGTGTGCTGCTCATCGACACGCTTGGCGACCGGGAAAGAAACACGCACACACAAAGCACATGATGGAGGCTGAATGTTCTCTTTAGTTTATTTACATAAAAAGAGGTTTATAAGCAGTATTTCATTTCCAGAGTTTACTACATCAAAGCCATTTGCATGTTTTATAGAAATCCAGGAAAAGAAAAAGGGTTCCAGCGATCCATAGGAACAATTACCTTTTAAGGAATGAGTCTTGTGGTCTTGAGGATAAAGATAATAATTTAGAGATGACTGACATTTATAAAAAGAAATGTGCACATGAGTATATAACCATCTGTCTATTCATACCCCTTATTCTGTGTAGGGTCGTAGGGCCCTGGAGCCTATTCCATAGAACTCAGGGCACAAGTTGGGGTAAACCCTGGAAGGGGTCCATCATTGGACACAAGTACACACACCATCATACAGGTACATAACTCATTATTCATATACTATGGGCAATTTGGCAGCACGGTGGCTTATTGGTTAGCACTGCATCTCCAGGGTCTGGGTTCGATTCCCACCTCGGGGTCTGTGTGAACAGAGTTTGCATGTTTGGTGGGTTTCCTCCGGGTTCTCCGGTTTCCTCCCACAGTTCAAAGACATGCAAATTGAAGTTCCCAAATTACTCATAATGTTTGAACATGTGAATGTTGACAGGAGGTCCTGCAAAGGTTGTAAAAATGGGAACAAATGCAATGGCCACCAATGGCCTCCATGGTTCCTAGTTGGACAACAGAGGTTCCTGGATGGATAGATGGATGGATGAGCAATTTGAAAACTCCATTCAGCCAATCATGTCTTTGGACTGTGCAGGAAACCTGTATACCCACTGGGCATGGACGAGATTCAAACCCTCGACTCTGGATGTGCGAAGTGACAAAGCCACCTTGCTGCCACCTACAGTATGAAACCATTTACACACATATTTCTTGAATTATTCATACATGAGGCCCATTGTTTCTCTGAGCACATATCCTGTAGAAAGGTTAACAGATTTTCCTTTCACTACTTTCCCTCATGACAGGTCTAAAACAAACCCTCCCAAATTTAGAAGCTCAATCATTTATATGGACGGAATTCACATCCCAAAACAAAGATTTCCAGGAAAGCAAAAAGTGTCATGTATCAACCGAACACCGACTCTTAGCACATATTTAACAGCATGTTAACGACAAGCACTATTATCAAGTTAACTAGCCAATCCTGTGAGAATGGGGAGCACTTAAAGCTAAAGAAGGTCCAGCAGTTTTGTCCCGCTCACTCAGCCGACTCACATTTAACTCAGTTGAAACCATCCAACACGAATAAGGTATAATGACAAATAAACATAGAGAGAAAACCGTAAATGTAAATTATATGTGAGTAGCATAGAAGAGGTTATTGACACCATGGGGAAAGCAGTTTACTCTGATTACAAGTGTGAGAGCCCCAAATATAGGGGGGGAAAATCAGTGTGTGCTGAGTACTAGAGAATACCAGGAATAAATACAGACTCGAGTCTAGCGGATATGCTGCAGTCCTCGAAAGCAGTTTTAAAAATAACACTTTGCATAATCAGAGAATATACTTCCAATGCAGTAGGCATGAGCGGCCTCAATCAGGGGTGGGGTTTACTGTAAGCATCCCGGGATCTTTTCACCTGTGTTATAATGTCTTCTGCTCCATTTTCAGAATTGTCCAAGTAAGTTAATACATATACAAATACACACAAGCGATCTGCTTCTGGCTGACGGTGACTCAAGTTGGTCACCCAAGAGAACCTCCCAGGAACTCCTTTAATGGCCCAAACATGTGGAAATGGTTTGGATTGAAGTCAGGACTGTATGGGGGATGTGGCGGTAACTCTCAGCCGTGTTCCTGTAATTTACAGGTGTTGCTGGTGAATGGCTGTGTGTGCAGTTCCCACAGACAAATGCGTCTCTAATGCAAGTTATTCCTTCATTCACATCAAATTCCCAGGTTTTCCGTGAGATAAGTAAAGTATGACTGTAGAAAATAGCATTGGTAGATGCAGAGGAGAGCAACTGTTCCTAAACCTGGCAGTTTGGATATACAGGATTCAGTAGTGCCTGCCAGATAATGCTTATGTACAGGGGGGTGAGGAATCTGTAGTGATTTTTCTTGCCCAAGTAGTGTTGATTGCCCTCTTGTCAGGGGTCAAGGCTTAGCGAGTGATATACAGCATGAAGGCACAAGCGATAAAGATTGCTGCGGCATGCATCAGAAACCACAGGGGGAAAAAATGCGTACATGTATGTGTGTACCACAGGATGGCTGTGGGATTCCTGGTTGCTAGTGTCAGAATGTTTTCTCTTAACAGCACTAGCTGTCTATTTGCAGTGAAAACATGGCATCAAAGTGAAACACGGAGATGACAATGGAGACAGAGAGGATATGAAAGAGTAAAAAGGTGAGTGACAGACCTGTCGCAGACACAGAAACACATTAGTATAGGCGCCAAGAAGAAGGATGAGATGTGTGTGTGTTTTCTTGTCATCTTTTTTTTTTCCCAGAGAGACTGCAAAACTTCAGGAGTGTTGGATTAGTAAAAGCATAATTAGATAAAGGTGGCACTGTGGCCTTGCACCTCCAGAGTCAAGGTTCGATTCCCGCCTCTGCGTGATTGGTGGGTTTCCTCCAGGTGTTTTGGTTTCCTCCCACAGTCCAAAGATATGCAGATTTGGCTAATTGGCATCCCCAAAATGCCTGTATTGTGTGTTTGAGTGTGTATGTGTGTGCCCTGCAATGGATTGGCACCCTTTCCAGGATGTACTCTGGGATAGGCTCCAGGCCCCTGCGACCCTATATACAGGATGAAGCGGTATAGACAATGAGTTAGTGAATGAGGAAGGGCTGGGTAGAGTTCTCCATGGTAAACAAGGTGGCAGCATGGGTTGCAGTTCAAGGGCTGGGATCTTGAATCTTGCCTTGCCCTGAGGTTCTAAATTGTCCATAGTAGATGATTGGATGTGTGCACTTGCTTATAGGTTGCCAAAGGCTGGGATCCTCAGCAATGTACCCAACAGCAATATTCACTGCCGTGGAAGTCACTTTAGCCAAAAGAAAAAGCTTAGCTTGGATGGGGAAATGGAATTTAAGAGATATGTGCTTATACGTTAAGACATTACAGTTGGGTGACCAACCCTTAAATATGCACTAGTTCTACAGCCATCTGTTGCCTGGATTAAAGCTGTGTTCACTCGGGTGGTGGGGTATCCTCGCACTCTAACTTCACTCATAGCGACTAATCATGGGCATCTTGGTGCTCACACCAGCGGATGGGGCCGATAGGAGTGTGTTACACTGCTTCCTGGTGCATGAACAGCAGATTGATAAGCAGAAATTCCAAAAGATGCGGCCTGCAAGTTCATGTGTTAGTCTGAGTTTTCCCTGGTTGGTAACTGTGACTGTGATATTTACATTTGAGCAAAGTGCACAAAAGTAAAAGTAGCAATACCTTTGGGTAAATTTTACCTCAATAAAGTCCTCTTTTCTACTTGCACTTTCAGGGTCCTCGTTTGATTCCTTCCTCGGGGTCTGTGTGCATGGAATTTGCATGTTCTCCCCGTGGTTAGTGGGTTTCCTCTGTGTACTCACTGTGTACCTCTGTTTTCTAGCACATTAGACTAATTACTGTTTTCAAATTGCCCGTAGTGTAAGAATGAGCATGTGAGTGTGTGTATATGCCATACGATGGATTGGCACTCTGTCCAGGCTGTACCCCGCCTTGTGTGGGAGAGGCTCCAGACCCCCCGCAACCCCGTATACAGGATAAAGATGAGTGAGTGAATGAGTAAAAGTAACTTAAGTACTCACCTTCAAATTTTCCCGCACAACACCATGCAGAAATGTAGTGAAGTAGAAAGTAAAGATGTTTGTTGTAGGATGTAATGGAGTAATAGTAAAGTATCCACTAATAAAACTACTTAAAATACAGAGACATGAAAACTAGACTTAAGAGCAGAGGGCGTATAGGAATTGGAAATGAATATATAAAGGGCAAAAAAATATATATATTTTAAAGGTACAATAGTAGATATTTTTGTATTACTTATTTGTGTAAATGACCAGAGAAATATGTAAAGATAAAGAAAACAACAACAAAAACAATAATGTATTAAACTGAGAACAAAAAACACTTAAACTCTAATGATCATGCCATTGTCCATCCTGAAGAGGTTTATAACATGCTCTGGGAATCATTTAAACCTTTTTTTAATTTGAGTTTTTCTTCGAGGCAAAGACTAATTTTACTTAACGCCCTTAAATTTTTGTATTCCATTTTTTAAAATTAATTAAATAAATTTTAATTCAATTTTATTTGTGAGAAAATGTGTATTAATTTAAATGATCAGATCATCCCTGATGAGTAATCTGAGGGCGACGGTGGCAAGGAAAACCTCCTTAAGATGCCAATAGGAAGAAACCTTAAGAGGCACCAGACTCAACAGGGAACCCATCGTCATTCGGGTGATAACGGATAACAGTCATAATGTGTGTTACGCAACTGGAAGTTCAATATAATAGGAGATGTGTTTAAGTTAATATGGAGTCCAGTTTGGTGTTGGAGGCTCAGGTAGAAAACTGTAGGAAATTCTAGTCCTGAACTATCGAGCGACTGCAGTCACAAGTCCTCAGAGAACAGTTGTCTGCATTAGCCGAGGCCAGGGCCGTCTTCACGGTAAAATGAAACCGTCCATGGACACCACACGCATCCCAGGAAGACCACACGGGGCCTCCATGTGACGAGATCTCCAACAGAAGCAGGGCACCAGGATGAGGCAGCTCAGGAGCGACATGTGTAGCTTGACAGAGAGACACGAAGAGAAGAGAGATGAGGAGAAGACATAACACTTAGATATAGTCCCAATCACATGATGTACAGTATAAGGTGAATGTATATATAGTGCAGAGTCCAGTTTTAAAATAATTAAATTATTAAAGTGATTAAATGATTAAAATTTACATTTCTGTACAGACACACAACATTATAAAGCATATATCACCATATATGAAATCAAAGCACTTCTGTTTCAAGCAGCATTACTGTATCACATTAGGACTGTAGGATTAGTTCCCCCCACAGTCCAAAGATTCGTTCCCAAATTGCCCGTAGTGTGTGAATGAGTGTGTGTATGTTGTCCGAGGTCCTACCATGGTCGTACAAAATGGGAATAAACACAATGGCAATAGCAGCCAATTTACCCTGGATGCCTTTATAAAGCAACCCCTCCTCATGCTTGAACATTACTTGAACTTGCACTGTCGCCTTGCACCTCCAGGGTCTGGGTTCGATTCCCGGCCAGGCTCGAGTCCCGTCTCTGTGTGCATGGAGTTTGCATGTTTTTCCCGATGCTTGGTGGGTTTTCCTCTGGGTAAAACGGTTTCCTCGCACAGTCCAAAAGACTTGCTGATTAGGCTAACTGGTATTCCACAAAATTGCCCATAGAGTGTGAATGAGTGTGTGAGTGTGAATGTGTGTGCCCTGCAATGGATTGGCACCCTGTCCAGGGTGTACCCCTGCTTCGTGCCCTAAGTCTCCTGGGATAGGCTCCCTGAATACAGGATAAAGCGGTATAGATGATGAGTGAGTGAAATCAACAAGGCAAATGTGTTGGAGCGATGTTCTTTCATAACCTTTGATGTTTTGGGCATTTTTTTTCTTTATATAAAAATTTGTGCAACCTGTGAACGCCCTTCGCATTACAATTCATTCCATGCCGTTTCTTTGGCAGGAGATTTTTTAAAAGTTTAAATATACTGAACTTATTTCACTTTTTTCAACTCAAAGTAGAAACTGGAATTAAACTGTATTCGATTGAATTTCTGCCTGTCTGTCTGTCTCTCTCTCTCTTTGTCTCACATGCACACACACCCAGGCATGCATACCGCTGCTAGCTGCATGGGACGTTCAGGAATAGAGTTGATGTTATAAATTACTCAGTGGCAGTTCATGGATCACTGGGGACGTCAGCCAGACGCACAGATGCAGTGCTTATTTTTTGGCGTATTACAAAGATTACAATTAAGCAACAAAACCTGAAACATCAAGAAAATTCTGTTAGACCTGTAAACACACAGTGGGAGGGACACAGTAAGGGAGTCTAATTAAAAAAATAAATAAATAAAAAAAACAATCACAGAAATCATGTTAATTATACTTGGAAGAGTATAAAAATAATAACCTGAATAACATAAAACCAGTAAAAAAAAACATTAATATACATTATATTACAGTGTGTTTAATTTAGGTTCCATTAACAGCATTTAAATTCAAATCACATTAGAATAAATCTGATTAGTCGCAAAAAAAAATAATAATAATGAATTTGTGGGAAAAGTAAAAAATACTGCAGTAGTGTTTTCCTTTATTGATATTCAGGATGTACAGCAGTGTATATGCAGGTAAGTCCCGAAAGCAATTTAGAAGACGTTTTAATTTTAATCAGAATTATAAATGAATAAATAAATAAATAGATAAATAAATAAATGATAGTGGCAGGACTTCAACAACCAAAAAAAACTACCAAAATTTTGGAAAAAGTGCTATAAAAAAAGAAGAAGAAAAGAAATTTTCGGACTGACAGGTAACCCGAATAAATATACACACATATTATACACTATATTGCCAAAAGTATTCACTCACGCATCCAAATCATTGAATTCAGGCGTTCTGATCCCTTCCATGGTTCTAGGTGTATAAAACCAAGAACCTACTGTAGGCATGCAGACCGCTTTTACAAACATTTGTGAAAGAATGGGTCACTCTCAGGAGCTCAGTGAATTCCAGCATGGTACCGTGATAGGATATAATTTCCTCGCTACACAGTCAACTGTTAGTGTTATTATAACAAAGTGGAAGTGATTGGGAACGACAGCAACGCAGCCACGAAGTGTCAAAATGACAGAGTAGGGTCAGCGGATGCTGAGACTCATAGTGCACAGAGGTCGGCAACTGTCTGCAGAGTCAATAGCTGCAGACATCCAAACTTCATGTGGCCCTCAGATTAGCTGAAGTACAGTGCGTAGAGAGCTTCGTGGAATGGGTTTTAATGGCCGAGCATCTGCATCCCGAGTCTTACATCACCAAGTGCAATGCAAAGCGTCGGATGCAATGGTGTAAAACACACCGCCGCTGGACTCTAGAGCAGTGGAGACATGTCCTCTGGAGTGACGAATCATGCTTCTCTGTCTGGAAATCTGATGGACGAGTCTGGGTTTGGCGGTTGCTGGGGAAACGGTACTTCTGACTGCATTGTGCCAAGTGTCAAGTTTGGTGGAGGAGGGATTATGATATGCTTCAGCATACCAAGACATTTTGGACAATTTCATGCTCCCAACTTTGTGGGAAAAGTTTGGGGACGGCCCCTTCCTGTTCCAACATGACTGCACACCAGTGCACAAAGCAAGTGCCATAAAGACATGGATGAGCGAGTTTGGTGTGGAAGAACTTGGCTGGCCTGCACCCTCAACCCGATAGAACATCTTTGGGATGAATTAGAGCAGAGACTGTGAGCCAGGCCTTCCAAGGATTCAGTTTAATACAGGATTCAGTTTAAAACGATTTACTTGTTGCTGATGTAGTGGATGTCTGAAAGTCCGGACACACCTTTTAATTCAGTGGTCGTTCTTTATTTTTATTATTCTCTACATTGTAGAAGAATGCTGAACGTATCCAAAATATGAAATCATCTCCTCTGAAGAGCTGATGTTGAGAGTTGTCTGCCACTTTATCTCGGTGAAGCGTTCGTGTAGGCTCTAATCTACTACTAATCTGCGTATTCTGGGACTGGGAACGCTAAATGAACTTAACTCCACAGCAAAGGTAAGTATTGCTTTTTTCCTTTACTGGGTCTTCCGCCATAAGAACCAGTTTCATCATATTTCATCATAGTGTATGATGTTTTTTTTTTTTGTTTTTTTTGCGACTATGCTTGGAGAGACTGAGCATTCAAAGTTCTTCCAATTTTCTGGATGGTCTGACTCATGTCTTAAAGTAAAGTAATGATGGAGTGCTGTTTCTTTTTTTTTTTTTTTGCCTAATTATATCATTTTGTGTGCGTTATTTTAAAGTTTAGATGTTTTTGGAATTATTGTATAAAATAAATTCAAAATCCAATCTTTTGACTGGTACTCTGGAGAAAGGCTGATCGAGTGATCATCAAGTGATTTCAAATATTCAGGGGATCAAAAGTTATGGCAAGGTTTTCACTGCTGCATATGACGCAACTGAAAGGCAGTCAGTTGTCTCTATATAATCAGAAAGCTCACATCCAGCTGCATTTGGTCCTTGGGGAAGTTAGAATCCATCATCCAGTTTTAAGGAGTTAATGATTTATTGCCATGATTCTCACCATAATGTCTACACCTCCCTCAAGGGGGTGCTAAAGATCAAAAGTGGTGCATATGCCTTTGTCTGCTCCGAGGCTGTGAGGTTGTCGGAATTAGATTTCCGCATGTTAAATAAAATCATAATTGCACACATACAGTGAATTAAGAGCCTGCATAGAAAACTTTTTATACAGATGAATTTATTATTTTGTTTATATGGGCTCGGCTGAGGTGGGTTTGGCTTTTCTTCGATACAAGCAGCAGGACTTCGAGGAAAAAATGTTGGGAATCACTGACTTAGTCTAAGGCCAAAAGTTACATCAATATTTAAACATAAAATTCCTCGGTTGATGGTCTCCCACTGCGCTACAGTATGTTCATGGAGATGACACCGTTGACAAGAGCAATGTGCACAGATGGATAAAGAAGTTTAAAGAAGGAGAAACCAGCACTGAAGGCAAAACGCGCAGTGGGAGACCAGCACAAGTGACGAATGGGATTTTCAAAGAGGATTCGGATTCGAGAGAAGGACGCAAACTCATGGCTGGTGATGGAGAGTCGTACACACAATCAACCTGTGCCATTTAAACGACCAACGTCATGTAATTCATTGAAATAAGAAAAAAGTTACGCCTACTTTTGCATTACCTTCAGCAAAGCCCTCGAATGTGTTGAAAACATCCAGATGACTGCCATCAAACTGAAGCAGTGAATAATAATTTTCTCAGCATATGAAATTTAGACTTGCAATAAGAACTAGATAAGTAGATCTTCCTCTTCTTCTGATTTTTACAGACCCAAAAATAAAGAACAAACATACCATATTGATTTTTCCCACAATGTGACAAAAAAGATTAGAAATCATATGTAATAGACTTTTATTATAAGATTAAAAGTTGAAATAGAGAACATAACTACATGACGAAAATCATGACCAGTGGGTTCTTGAAAGAAGTTCATGACGAAATAATGCTGGGAAAACATCAATCAAAATTTTTGCTCATGAAGTAGATGTAATACAGTATATCCCAAAAATTTGAACATATTGCACATGAAAGAAATGCGGTGCAACCATGACTCGAGGACGATCTATAGTAAAAGTTGGTGACCGGGTAAGGAAGGAATTAGCCAAAAAAGATAACCAAGAACTCATTAGTAACTCTGAAAAAGCTGAAAAGAATCACAGCCCCAATACAAGGGGTTCACAGGACAAACACGACCAAAAGTTGGGCTTTATGGGATTTAAAATGTACAGAGCCATCTGTTGAATTTTGGAACGAACTAGAATTTTTACATCTGGCCGTGAAGTGCGCGGAATGAAGGTGTGATTTTTCAAGATATACCGGTGTTTTTTTATTTAAAGTTCACAGTAGCATATCTTCTCTTCCCGTGGGCTGATTGCGATGAACCAAAGCCTATATGTTCCCTCAAGCTGAATGTAGTTTTTACGTGGTGCGTGCACAAACAAACAGACAAAAATTCCAAAAAACATCCTGATGTGTTCTATTTCTCAAATTACCTGCCCCCAAATATCTTCAATGTACAGTCACAGTTTTATTATATGTATAAATATAGATAGATAGAGACTCAGCAATCATGAGAGAGGAATTAAAAAAAAGGTTTCTCTTTAGGGAAGCAGGGTGTTTGTAGCATCCTGTTGTAAAAACTCAACAGCAAGGGGATACGATATTACATTAAAAAAAAAATTTATATACGTACAAAGCTGATAGAGATGTACCCCTTAAGATTTTGTTTAATTAGCTTTGTGTCACAGTAAATACTCTGAACATTCATGCTGTATCTTAGACATAAAAAATAGGAGAGAACGGATTTGAGGGGTGCAGTGGGGACTAAAAGGAACTTTTTGCTTTTACTTGGGGAAATTATTATATAAGACAGATATAGTAAGAAAAAAAAGAAATATATATATATATATATATATATAGAGAGAGAGAGAGACGTTCATGTGAGTTAGCCTGTAGAAGTAGCAAAAATGGAGCGAAGACGCAACTTTGAGTGAAATAGTAAGCTAATTTATTTACTACACAATATACCAGGATCTCAATAAAAGAAATGAGTGTACAAGTATGTGGAGGAGTGAAAGAATGTGAGCGTGTGTATGGAATATGAAAAAAATAAAATAAAATAGACAAAAGGACTGAAACCGCCAATACATACTGTATGAAAGGATATGACAAACCAAGGAAGAACAAAGAACAAGCGAATGTACAAAGGAGAGGCAGCACAACATGGCAAACAACAAACAGAATGTCGGTTCTGTAACTATAAATGATTAGCCCGGCCTCCTGGAACCTGCAGCAGAAAGGAAAACACATCCAGAAATTGTCACCACAATACTCTAAACCCTTAAAAAAGGGGCCAAAATGGAAGATAATATTCAATATAATACAGTATAAAAGGGAATTTTACCAATTTTCTTACTTCAAAACACCTTGGGTACATCACCCCCCCCTCCCCCCCCCGACCTGCAGCAGGTCCCAATTTCAGCAACTAGTGCACATTTTAGCATTTTAAGAAATCAGGAAGAGGCGAAACCAGCGAAAAGCTACAGTAACACATTAACCAAATAGAAATAAGTTACTCTAGACAATGCATTACCGATCACATTGGCAGTCCTTGTTATGGAATATCTAAGCATTATATCTGTGAAAACAATAACCACTACTACTACCAGTACTACTGCACCCAATGTACACCTCAGAATGTTCACCAAAGCCAGTGTTTCTGCTTCTTTCTTGATCGCTGAGGAGTTCAGCTGACTGGAGTTAAAACTTTTTAAAGAGAAAAAAACTGACAGCTTTCTGTATTCCCATGTCATCTTCCTGCATAAGAACAGCACCAGCACCAGCACCTACGTGACTAGCATCCGCGTACAGTATAAATGACGTGGAGCTGACAAGATAGGAGCAGAACATAGTAATGATTTAACCTGTTTAAATGCTTTCACACACTGGAGACCAAACACATTTTTTCTTTGCCCTTTAAGGAATCAGTGAGTGTTGCCACAGCTGTTCAAAGGATCTTTCAGAAACATCTGTAGTTAATGGCAAAACGCATCAGCTTACTTTTAGTCCATGGAACTGGAAATTGTTGTACAGCTTGAACTTTTATTGAAACTGGCCTTAAATTGGCCTTCCCTCACTACTCGCCCAGCTAGATCTCAGTCACCCCTTGCAAACGCACTCTGCAAGTTTGACAGTGACCCCAACAACTGCACAGCCATTGCATGTTCCCATCTTGATTCAGCAAATGATGAAAGGTTGCTTGAGCATTCTGGAAACCAAAACAGTGTGAGAATATTGACCCACTGAGACAAAGGAATTTGCCAATAGCCTTCTAGGAGGTCAAACTTACTTCATTTCACAGGTCCAACTTGATCATTGCAACCTTCCTGAGACTGAACAGAAGCACAATGTGCTGTCAGAGTTTAGAACCAACCAACAAGATGATGCACAGGGTTCAGCGATATCATTCTCCAGCAGTGTCTGAAAGTTTACTCTTTTCTACATTTAATCTATAAAACCCCTGCTTAATAAGTCTCACATTATATCATGCTCAATTACGTCTGGCTTACTAGGAAAATCTATTATGCATATATTATATATTAGTCTGTTTGTCTTTTTGTTTGCGCATCACGTAAAAACTAACGAATTTGGGTTTTCACAGGTGTATTTGGCCGAGCTTGAGGTAACATATAGGCTTTGCTTCATCGCAATCGGACTACGGGAAGAGAAAATATGCTAATTTGAAATTTAAATTGAAAACACCCTTCTATCATAAAAAAATCGACCTTGAAAAATCATTCGTTCTTGTTAAAATTCAACAGATGCCATT
Organism: Clarias laeviceps; assembly: GCA_030014305.1. Taxonomy (NCBI): domain Eukaryota; kingdom Metazoa; phylum Chordata; class Actinopteri; order Siluriformes; family Clariidae; genus Clarias; species Clarias laeviceps. The sequence continues at coordinate 13,372,154 of JAQMYJ010000021.1, read as the reverse complement.
GTACATTTTTTTTAAACACGCTTATGAGTGTGCAATTAAATTAAACATGAACAAAGTCACATCATCTACTCAGAGAATAAGCATGGTGATAACATCTGATCAATTCAGTACGTAATGCGACAAATGTACCGTAATTGCAAAAACGTAAACGTAATTACAAAGAACTTTAGAAAGCACGAAGAAAATTCCCCTTTTGTTGGGAACCTGGCTCTCATTACATTTAGGCATTTGGCAGACACCCTTATCCAGGGCAAATTACATTTTTATCTCATTATACCTCTGAGCAGTTGAGAGTTAAGGGCCTTGATTAAGGGCCCAACAGAGACAACTTGGATGTCATATGATTTGAATCTGGGACCTTCTGAACCCTAGTCCAATGTGTTAGCCACTGAGCTACCCCTGACCCACCCCTGACCCACGACAGTCACAAGCATAATGCGGCCTTAGCAAGTTCACATGGCAAATATAAGTATGTGTTTCGGGGGTTACATTAATATAATTTTGCTCTGAAACTTGTTTAAATAACACATATGGTCCATGGGAACTTCACATGAAAAGGTGATGTGACAACAGGAAACAATGCAAGCACTTTCTCTCAAGTACTCTTCTGGACTGAAAACACAACATTCCTCTTACTGTACAATCATACCGAGATTTCATTTTTATCTTGTTTTATTATCATTTTTTCTTTGCCAGTTGTCCATCTACATATAGTCCAGGATGAAGCCCATTGCCAGAAGTGATTCAATTCTCTTTTTCAGGCGGTATGTTTCTCTCACATGGAATGGTCCTCGAAGTGTACGTGCAAACACCATCTCGTTGATGCTTTCTTGCACCACCTCTCTAGCCGAAAGCATCAACCAGATCAGGCCCTCCTTTCATTCCTTTCCCAACCCTGTACAATATGCATGTAAGACCAACTTCAGAGTTGCTCCCATGTGCCCTGACTGGACTGGTTATGTTGGATCCGGATTTTGCTTTTGCGCTTTAAAGCCCCGATCAGATTGAACGACTTTGAAACAGAAAGCAGGAATTGATCTGCATTCATACTGTGTATTAGGTGGCAGGCAGTTCAGCATAACAGTTGATGTTAATTGATGTT
>JAQMYJ010000021.1:13348333-13366219 GCA_030014305.1 Clarias laeviceps | reverse complement strand
TGTTATTTGATCTTATTGGTTTAGAAACTGATATTTCAATAAATAGTAAACTTGGCCGATTTCGTTATTATTTTGTTAACAAGTGGGGCTTGAAAATTCGCCCACGCCCTTAAGTGGGGAATGACAGAAAATGTTTGAGAACCACTGCTGTAACCGGCCTTCCCCGAAAAGCAACAAGGGAGTAGGAAGCGGCGTTTAAACTCCAAGGTCCCCTGATTGGGCCCCTTTTTTTTAAGAGCCCCTGAATGGACCCCTTTTTAAGAAGTTAAGAATCTTTATCACCCTGCGCTTAACAATGATGGCATTAATATTTAGTGAACATACTGGAATTCTACAGGATAGAATCTTAAAGGGATCACCAGGCACTTGTGGCTCAACGGTCTGTTTCTCACCTGCAATGCGGAAGGCGCAGGTTCGTTAGGTTAGGTTGAGTGTCTTAAACCTTGTTTAATCGAAGTTGTTCTTCTTTCGTCGTCAGCCAAATACACTCGCTGTTTAAAGTAGATTATTAAATCCAGCACGTGACTGTTCGAAACATTATTTTTGCTCAACATTTTGATTTGAGCACATAACACTGTCAGTTTTGGTATTTTACACGCCCTCACCTCGGACTGCTGCAGATACTGTATGTTAGTTCTAACGACTCATTCTATTGTAAACATACAATGATCTGTCCTTTCATCTTTGAAGATTAAGTTACACACCTTTTTGTTGGAGTAATCCATGCTGTGTTACGTGCTTATCTGTGGTTCGTGAGGATATTTCTGTGACATTTCATTTGTTTATATAGACCAGGAACTACAACTACACAAACTAGAACTAAACGAACTAGGCTAAAGCCTAGCACACAAACCTGCTGCAGATAATTAGGAGCATGTGACCAGTGAAGGGTGATAGCAGCGGAGCGACTCTGCGATGCTTACATGACCGGACCATTTTACCTTATTTTGCATTCCATACTCAAGAAAAAATAATAAGGAGCAGAAACAATCATTTCTTCCCACAAAATAATATGCATATATATATTTCTAACTATTTTTAAAGGTGTGGTTAGTATAGTGGCCCTGAAGTACAAAACACTGACATGTCACAAAACACAGTCACATCTCCATTGTGGAATGTTTTTGTGTTTTTTAGGTGATTTGGTGGCTTAGTGGTTAGTGCTGTGGCTGTGCACCTCCAGGGTCTGGGTTTGATTCCCCCCCTGGGAATCTGTTTGCATGTTCTCTCTGTGCTTGGTGGGTTTCCTCTGGGTACCCTGGTTTTCTCCTACAGTCCAAACAGATAGACTGTAGGAGAAAGATTAGGCTAACTGGCATTCCCAAATTACCTATAGTGTTTAAACAAGTGTGTGTGTCCTGTTAAGTATTGGCACCCCGTCTCATGCCCTAAATCTCCTGTCCCCTACGACCCTGTATAAAGCGGTATAGACGATGAGTGAGTGAGTTTTTTTGTGTTTTGTGAAATGTCGCTGTGTTTTGTACTTCAGGGCCAATGAAATGTTCTCGATAAGTGCTTTGATATCACCACAGCTGGACTCGCAAATTAAAATGTGGGCTGAAGACAAAACTATAGAGCATGTTCAAGGTTCATGTTCAAGCACTTAGAAGGCAACTTGAAAAAAAAAATGTATCTTTCAACAGCCTTATAGTACTCAGACTTCACCCATCTTAAAGTTTTAATAAAGGATGATCAGGTTTAAATGTTTATTCATCATCGTTCAGACGGACTCATACATTTCATTTATTTATTTCTTTTTTATTTCTTTACAATTTCTTTACAGTATGACTTTAGAATATGAAGGAAATGAGCACTGATGGTCGAGATGATTATATTCAGCTTCAGCCTCTACTGTGTATCGCAACACTGAAGCGGTGTCTCCAGTGTGGGGCAGCAACGAACAACAAACAGACGCTGAATAATATATGGATTCATGCACGTCCTGCATAACACCGGATTTACTGCAGTACTGAATTTACTTGAGTGATCGTACTGCGTTAATGTTTCTTTCATTCCCTCCTCAGCTTTTCATTTCTCTTCATTTCATATATATAATTCACGGTGCATTAATATATTAATTAATATAAAAAAAAACTACACATATACATATACATGCACTAACATGGTCAGTGATGTAAAAAAATATCAATATACTGTACAAAGCGAAAAAGAGGAGTTTGTCAGAATCTGCTTCGCTAAATCTACAGTTTTTAAGTAAATTATCACTGGTACTTTGAGGCTGTTTTCAAGGGTTATTGTTATTTAAATATTTTAGTCATTTTTGTCAGAAAGCAAAGACCATAGATGAATCTTTTCTCAAGATGATAAACTCAGAACATACTGTAAACTCAAATCAACAAAGAAAGCTTTAAAAGGAGCATTTTGAAATGTCGTTGTTTTTTGTGAAATGTGTTTGGGGAATTTTTTTGTCTTTTTTGAAATGTTTTTGTTTTGTGAGAATTTTTTTTTTGATTTGTGAAAAAAAAAATGTTTGTGAAATGTTTTTGTGTTTTGTGAAATTTTTTTTTTTGTGAAATAATTTTTTTTTGTTTTGTGAAATATTGTTTATTTTTGCGAAATGTATTTTGTGAAATGCTTTTGGTTTGCAGAATGCTTATGTGTTTCTGAAATGTTGGTTTTTTTGTGAAATATTGGGGTTTTTGTGAAATGTTTTTTGTGAAATGTTTTTGTTTTTGTGAAATGTTTTTTTTATGTTTTGTGAAATGTTTTTTTTATATTGTGTTTTGTGTAATGTATTTTGTAAAATGCTTTTTTTTGTTAAATGTTTTTTGTTAAATGTTTTTGAGGTTTTTGCAAAGTTTTTAAAAAAATGTTTTTGTGTTTTGCGAACTGTTGTATTTTGAGAAATGCTTTTGTGTTTTGTGAATGTCATCGTGTTTTATGATTGTCATCGAGTTTTGTCGAATGTTTTTGTTTTATGAAATGTGTTTTGTGAATTGTTTTTGTGTTTTCTCAGATGTTTTTGTTTTGTGAAAACTTTCCCCTCTGTTTTTATGTGAAATGTTTTTCTAAATTGTTGTTTTAGTTAATTGTTGGTATGTAACAAACCCCAAATCATCTACCTCTTCTCCTTCTTCTTTCGTCTACTCCTGTTAAGGGGTCACAACGGCAACGAGTTTTCATGTTATCCACACATTTCATTAGGAACAGGATTTATGAGGCATATCCTTCCTGCCTGACACAACCCTCCTATTTTTATCAGGACTTTGACGAGCACTAGGGGAAATCCGTAACCCTGGCGCCTGGGTTTCGGACAGGTGCTGGGAAGCAAACCTGAGCTATCCATATGACAAGTGAGAAAGCTACAGTACCGCTGATCCATCACTGCAGTTTAACCCAAAAACAAAAATCCATCATCTATATGGTTATAACAGCTAATTCTCTGTCGTGTCATAGTAGCCAATCCCAGGAAACTCTGGGCAAAAGGCAGGATACACACTAGATATGGTGCCAACACATCACAAGCCACAAGCACATCCACCTATTTCAATTTGAAAATTCCAACCAGCTACACCACATGTCAGAGGAAACCACCAAGCCAGTTGGGAGAACATGCAAACTCTACACCCGTGAGTGAAACAAATATTAATTTGTTGGCTTAACAAAGTTGGCGTCTTTTAGATCTTTTTGTCTGATGTAACTTTGGTACACTGAAGTATAATTACAAGCATTTCATAAGTGTTTTTACTGTTGGCATGACACAGGACTGATGGTAGCGCTCACCTTTCCTTCTATGGTCAAGCTTTTGTCCGGATTCCCCAAACAGTTGGAAAAAGGGATTCATCAGAGAAAATGACCTTCCCCCAGTCCTCAGCAATCCGGTCTCTGTACCTTTTGCAGAATATCATTCTGTCCCTGGTGTTTTTCCTGGAGAGAAGTGACTTCTTTGTTGCCCTTCTTGAAATGAACTACTTTAATGCACTACCATCAGTCCTGTGTCATGCCAACAGTAATGCATCCTGAGACCATTCATGTGTTGGGTTGTGTCCCAGCCAAGGGACTGAGCTCACTCTCAATTTTGCCTAAGAACACAAAGAATGGTAGAAAAACATCCACTGAGAGCTATTTCGCCCTACCATTCAAAAACATTTTGGTGACAAACAATGCTCTTTTCAGCATGATAGAGCACATCGCCATAAGGCAAATGTGATAACTACAGAAAGTGGTCAGAAAACTCCCCAGACCTTAATCCCAGTGAGAACTTATGGTCAATCCTCAAGAGGGAAAACAAAAACCCATAAAATTCAGACAAACTCCAAGTATTGGTTATGCAAGAATGGGCTGCCATCAGTCAGGATGTGGCCCAGAAGTTGATTGACAGCATGCCAGGGCCAATCGCAGATGTCTTGAAAAAAAAAAAGGGTCAACACTGAAAATAAACTTAATGTAATCGTCAATAAAACTTTTGTTCATGACTGTACTGTACATACATTTGAACCCCAGAACCCTGGAGGTGCGATGCAACAGTAGTAACCAATAAGACACCGTGCTGCCCAAAAACTAAAGTAAAACTCAACTTGCTTAAGTCACGTTAGCCAGAAGATAGCTTTCCAGAAAGTTTCACATGATGTCTGGTGGACTTACATCGTGTATACCACTTTATTCTGTATATAGGGCTGCAGTGGCCTGAAGCCTATCCCAGGAGACTTAGGACACGAGGAGGGTTACAACCTGGACAGGGTGCCAATCCATTGACCCTCATTGACTCACAACGGGCAATTTGGGAAGATCAGTTAGCCTAATCTGCATGTCTTTGGACTAGGGTAGGAAAGCCACCAAGTACGGGGAGAACATGCAAACTCCATGCACACAGACCCGCGGTGGGAATCGAACGCAGACTCTGGATGTGCAAGGCGATAATGCTAATCACTAAGCCACCATGGTCTGGTGGAACAGTATGAATTAAATAAGGATCTGTATATATTCCTGTTTGTAGTTATAATTTCTGAATGAAAAATAACTTCTTTCCCAGCAACCCAGACTGATATCTAAGGTAAATGAAATCATTATGTCAATGTCTCCATTCTTTGGCAGTATTAACAAGAGACTTGGCAACTGTAGAAGTGCTGTACACGAGGCCTCGATCCTAATATTAGTATAACCTTCCCTGCATGTGTTTTAATTAGTGTACTGTGAAATATACATTGTACAATATCACAACTATTCTCTTCACCTATGATCTTGATCCAGTGGGATACATTGTTTTTATATACCTGTGCATGTGAGGGAATTTCTGTATGTCTTTATGTCTCTATATCAACTGCACCCGTAACTTGGCAGAACATCATATATGAGGTTGAGAACAGATGGAGAGAGAAGAAGAGTGAAAGTAAACCCGGGTGATAGAGATAGACGCAGGGGGACGGCGTCTGAGGAAGCTGCCAGGACGGTTCTCTTACTGACGGTGGGAAATGTCAGATTCATGTTACAGGAAGTAGGAAGTGTGGGATGTGGCCCCGTGAGCCAACGACTGCACCTACAAAACCGATGTGTTGTTTGTGAAGTGTTTGCTCACTGAGGTTAATGTTTGAAGCTGATTCACATTTCTAAATAAAGTGGCGTCCAGAATTATTGGCACCCTTTATAACAAGGGGGAAAAAATGATTGAATAATATACCGTACTAGTGGCGTTCAAGTCAAACCGGGATTTTTGATTGTGCAGCATAACAGGATACAGTTATAAGAGTAAAAACTCCCTTTTATTTCTCTATATAATCCCCTGCTACACTAATGCACTCATCCCAGTGTTTTATTAGTGCTTGTATACCATCAAGGTATATCCTCTTCCGCAAGTTGGCAGCAAGTTATTTGTCGATTTTCAAAGACCAGGCGTTACACTCACTGAAAGTTCGCAGGAACGACTGCAAAGGGGTCCGAGCCACATCGGCTGGGATCGTTATTCACGGACATCAGAGGTGGCAAGTAAACAAGTAATTTGTTACTGTACTTAAGTACATTTTTCCTGTATCTGTATTTTACTTAAGTATTTTCCATATGTAATATTTTTTTACTTCTATTCACTAAATTGTTTTATTAAAAACGTGTATTTTTACCCACTTCGTTTTAAATAGAGAGATGTAACCCAAATAAGGATGGGTTCCCTGTTGACTCTGGTTCCTCTCAAGGTTTCGTCCTATTGTCATCTCAGGGAGTTTTTCATTGCCGCTGTCGCCGTGGCCCTCGGCTTGCTAATCAGGGACAGTCTTATCATTTTGATTCATACACATTCAGATTTTATACAAACTTCCATAATTTCTTTTGATTGTGTAAAGCTTCTTTGCGACAATGACAATTGTTAAATGCACTATACAAATAGAATTGAATTGAATTGAATTGAGATGACGATCACACAAACGTGCATTGATTTTCTAACCTAAACTAGTGTTCAGCTGTCACCACTAAAGTTACCCCATGTGAGAAGGACAGGAACAAAACATAACAAGCTTATAATGTTTCGGTATGTCCTTAAACTTTATGCATTTTGTATGCTTGCAGGATGCCCATGTATAATTGAATAGACTGCTTGCATTATATTTACATTAGAAGCTGAATTTATCCATAAAACTCACCAGTGCTGAATGTTATATAATACTAGTGTAAGTACCCGACGTTGACAGGAAAAGAGTTTGTAGAAATAATTAAAAGATTAAAGCTAAAAATAATCTGATCAGCTTTAATGTAATCAGTGATATTGATATGATTTCAGGTTGAAGCTCACATACATGTCTGTCTTTCTGCACGGCAGAACTAAAATCCTATAAGTTTGAGTATCTTACGCCTTGCTTTATGTTAAGTTGTACTTCTCTCGTCGTCAGCCAAATACACACACTCCCTGTTCGGTAAACGGAGAGTGAATCACAGATGAGAAAGCGAAAAAGTGGACCAGATAAAGATGAAGCTTTTTGTTAAATCGACTCCAGCGTGATGAAATTCACTTCAGTGCTGTTATTTCAACAGTGAAAATATGAACTAATCTCAGTCAAAAAAATATTCAGTTTAGCTTTTCTAATTAATATCTATTGATGCAGGTGTTTGTTTACATTGAGCAAGCAGCGCATTAGTAGCTTTTTTTTTTAAGTAGATTATTAAATCCACCACATAACTGTTCATAACATCGCTTTTACTCAACATTTTGATTTCACTTATGCTGCAGGTTAAACTTCAGGCAGAGATCAAAGTACTGCAAAAGGTGCATTAAATTCTGTCCAGCCAGTTTTGTGTGATGCTGTGACATAATTTAGCTGGACAGACACACAGACATACAGACATACAGGCAAAATTTTCTGAATGAAATGTAAAGACATCATTGAAAGAGCGAGTTATGACCAATGTACAAACAAAACCTTCTTCTATTTATATAGATTCTAGCTGAAATGTGCATGATCTAAAATCTACACCAATCCAACCAGTCAAATAATTTATATAACTTTTGTAAAAATGTTAAATAAATTGGCCTAAAACACTTTTCCTCTTGTACAGCATGATACATAATAAATGCAATAAAAATACATAACACCTTATATTTTTTTATATTTAAAGTATGTTTCAGAGCATCACTTACTACTTCTATTTGAGTAAGAAATAATGGAGTGGTACTTGTAGTGCAGTACATTTTTAGGAAAGTATTCTTACTCTCCACCTCTGACAGATGCATGTATCGTCTTTAAAACGATTTTAAAACGTTTGCACCATTCAATTGTTTTACTGCATCTAAATAAATGTCAATCAGTTTTACATCCTCACTCACCAGAGATTTCATCACGAGTCCCAGTTTGACTCGAACGCCCATCATATATTTGTTCTAAAAACAAAAGAAAACAAAACATGAAAAAAAAAAATCTTATTAGAACTGTTTTTGTATAGTAGAATTTCCTCTAAAACATAGATGTGCAAAAGTATTGACACCCCTTTGGTGAAGAAATAGTAATAGAAATAGTCATTCTTATCATTCTTTTAGAATATGCATTTCATTTGCTTTCAGTATCCAGAAACCCTTCACAATATTGTTTTTTCATTTATTTATAGATTTTTGGAAATTGATGCTTTATCCCACTGAGTTCATATTTATTGAAGAGGCAGGATGTAGTCTATGGGGAAGCGACACTGCAGGACTGCTGAGTTCCTTTGCTGTGGAAAAAAGAAGATGTAAGAAATGTACTGAATATTAACACAATACTCAATTATTAATATTTTAATTTTTTTAATTAATACAATTATTAATCCTCAAGCTTTGCAGGTTAAAGGTGAAAAAATACAAATATCATTATGTAATGTTTTTCGTCTTCTTCTGATATTGCTGTTCTGTCTGTTTAAGAGTCTTTTAAGCTAGATAAATACATTATGTATTTGTATTCAATAACGAACCCTGCATATAAAATGTCAAGGGGTGAGAAACTTCTTTTATCATGTTGTTCTTGATTACTGAGACCAAAAATCAGACATGTGTTGTTTTATTATTTCCATTCCATGTATTCTATGTCCTATTTAGAAAAGCATGACTTATAATTGGAAAATCATGAAAATGCATTAAAAAATGACCAATGATGGGATAGAAACAAATACTACAATTAAAGCACTGTTACTGATCTAGTGTTTTTTTTTTTTAATGAATAGGAATAACACCTCTGTTCACTACCTCCTTGTCACCAGAAGAGGGCATCTTCTCCTGAATACTATTCTGGCATAATTTACTACAACTACTGCTACTACCCCAACCATGGAGGCAGAATAGCATCAGTCAATATGACATCATTGCATTTAAAAGCCGCCATATTGACTTACTCAAAACTTTGTATCGTACAGTTAATTCTATTCTGTCTTCTATTATTTTCTGTTCTATTCTGTACAGTTTTTATGTTCTGGAAAAACTGCCGTGTCTATAGCACTAACAATCTGATAATAGAACTATTAATACTCTAGAATGTTTCATTGTGTTAATCCTTAGCTTGTGGAAATAGTTCAATTTAATGACTCTATCTTGTGTATTTGTTTGTTCGTTTATATGGAACCAGAGGAACCGATTGCAAGAAAAAAAAAAACTAATTGTGATGGAAAACTATGCAGGAGGATCTGGAGCAGTTGCAGGAGTAATCAGGAAGTATAGGATGAGCCATGGTACCCATAATCAGAGCCGCAGCGGTCGTCCTGCTAAAATATCTCCACTGACAGTGTGCTAGCTGCACAATCTAGATCTGAAGAACAGACGGGGAAGTGTTTCTGACTGCAAAGAATCTGAGATTTGAATCGCTCAGGAAGTGCGAAGAAGATGGAGGAGCGTCAATTTCTATGGATGGAATTAAAACATAAAAACATTCCTTACTTTTCAGAGACTAGAACTGCAAAATTTAAATATTCTAAGAAAGCCTAATAAATATTAGAAGCGCAGGCTTTGGTCAGATAAGACCAGGACTGATTTATTCAACTTCAGTATGTTTGCCATGGACTGTCCAGGACTACTACATGAATAGCCGCCGATCAGCCAGCTTTCGCTCCATATGTGCATCAGTGAGCCTTGGCCACCCATGACCCGTCTCCAGTTTACCAATTTTCCTTCCCTGGATCATTTTTTGGTATGTCCTGACCACTGCAGACCAGAAACATCCCACAAGAGCTGCAGTTGCTCGGGAGTTGCTCTGACCCAGTCCTCTTGCCATCACAAAAATTGTCAAAGTCGCACAAATCCTTACACTTGGTCATTTTTTCTGCTTCTAACACGTCAACTTCACTAAAAAAACTTCACTTGCTGCCTAATATTAAAATATTGAAACTCTAGCTGTGAGAAGGGCCAAATATTGATGGTTAGAGGACTGGGTCAGAGCAACTCCAAAGCTGCAGCTCTTGTGAGATGTTCCTGGTCTGCAGTAGTCAGGACATACCAAAAGTGATCCAAACCGCATTAGGGTCATGTATGGCCAAGCCTCGCTGATGCACATGGGGAGCGGAGGCTGGCCCGTGTAGTCTGATCCTATAGAAGAGCTCATATAGATCAAACTGATGAAATGGTTAATGCTGGTTCCAATAGAAAGGTGGCAAAGTTTTGGTGGCAAAGGGGAACCTACTCAATATTAGGCAGGTAGTCGAAGTCCTGACAGAGGTGGGAGTGTGATAATATTGGGCTTTATGATTGCAAATGGTGTTGAGAAAATGACATTTCCAGATGTTACCCTAAATAACTGCTCAAAGCACACTGACAAAATGTGTTTCTAACCTGACCTGAATGCAATAGAACAGTTTGGCAAAGTTTAAAAGTTTAAAGGGTGATGTGACCCCGTCAGCAAAGGGCAGCAAACAAAGAAAACCAAAAAGCAAAGAAATTGAATAAAAAAAAACAATAAAAAAAAAAAAGACTTCAGCAAAACCTTTGACCTTTCAAAACATTCCGAAGAAGAATAGCCTTGGGGTTTAAAGCCAACACAAAACAAAATATAAAAAAAAATACCCATTTGTAATTCTTAAAATAAATCAGTTTATAGTTGAAACATTTATGCAAATCAAGCTGAAAAACCTGGTCCTACTTTAGTGTGCGATTTCAACATTTCAAATAAATGCTACCTTTTTTTCTTAAACATAAATTCTAATTCAAATACACAGTCATAAACAGTACGATATGCAGTGAAATGCTTATACGACTGCCAGTGACCTTAAAAAAAAAAAAAGATTATTAATAAGAAATAAATTATGGAATAAAATAAGAAATAAAATGTAGAAAATTTTAAAAACATAGATATGAAAATATAGAAAACTTTCGTTGTAGATTGACATGTACTATGTACAATGAAAAAAAGAACTGAATTGAAATAGAATTGAAATAGAAATGTCCAGGATGTGTGTATGAACGTGCAGAATGTGCAGATAATTAAAAAATAATGTTAAATTTAACTCTGTAAAATATGAGGTTTGGGTTTTTCCCCCACATATTTACAGCAATAAAGAAATTTGCAAAAATTATTTGCTAAAAATCAAGAAAGTGATTTTGTCACATTGTTGAGTCATTGTTGCATCACATTTCTAGGGTCAACGGTGCGAATCCTGCATTCTATCTGTGTGTGTTTGGAATTCGCATGTTCCCCCTGTGCTTGGTCCCAGAAAACATTGGTGCCTGATCATAAACAGTGCGGTAGGATGGCGTAATATATGTAAAATAAAAATATGTAAAAATACTGTATGTGACACAGAACATTTCCTAAAAATGCATTCAAATACGTTTGTACATGTCTACAGTGTCTGAAGTTCAAATTCAAATTCAAATTTTATTTGTCACATACACAGTCATAATGCTTAGACAACTGCTCGTGACCTTAAAATAAAGGACTATGAATAGGAAATAAATATTAAAAAAAAAAATAAAAGGTAAATTTAACTAGGAAAGAATAAAATTAAAGATAAAATAAAATAACTGTACAACAAAAACACAATATATAGAAAATATATGAAGAATATATGAAAAAAGCTGTACAAAGTAGATATAGATTTATGTCATTTTTGTGTGGAATGAAGTTAGAATAAATGGTAATAAAAAAATGTCCAGGGTTGTGCAATCCATATATTTAAAGAGTCTTGTGCAGTGCAAATATACTTAAAGTGATTTATTTATTTGTTTCATGTGCAATGTTTCTTATATATTCTTCAATAAATGTCTTGTCTCATATTACATAGCTTATTACATACTAAGCTCATATTACATACTAAGCTCCATGTATAACTGTTACTGTGACTTTTATCTAGGTGTTGTTCAATTTACACCCTCCCAGGAAACATTTGGACGTTTGATGACAGCTGTTGTGTCGGAGGGACGTCATTTCAACGGTCCTCAAACATGCTGGGATGTGTTTCCTTCAGGTTCTCCAGTTTCCTCCCACAGTTCACAGACATGCACTGCTGGCGGATTAGTGTTTCCAGATTACCTGTAGCGCGTAACCCCTTGTGCCCTGTGATGGCTTGGCACCCCGTCTAGCGTGCTTTGTCCCTCGTTCTCTCCTTTGGGTTCTCCAGACCCAAAACGACACGTCCAGTCCCATCCAGTGTCTCTAAAGTCTAGTACGACCCATATAAAGCTTGCAGGGCAGAACTTTTACATGACACAGACACACCTACTAAATTATCTGAACCTTTAATAGCTGTGACAGTGGCTCTAACAAGTCCCACCGCAGTCTTTTGGACACCTATTTTCATACTGCACAGCTCACTGGGCACTCGTGCAGGTTTACAGGCATTAACTTTAAGGCCAGTTAAAAGAAGCTTTCGGAGCTCTTTTGGAGCACAGATGTGCGCGCTGCCCTTAGACGCCGCCCTGGCTGTGGTTTCGATATAGCATATTACTGTTTCTTATGGAAATAAGTGTGCTTTCATAGACTTACATGTCTGTTTTTTGTTAATTCCACTCTCAGATTCGCGAGAGCAGACTGAAATTGTTTGCCATTTAGGTTTGCAGAATTGTAATTACCCGTCCTGAAGCAACTCCAGCTGTCTTCTTTGGAGGTTTTCATGTCTCTAAAATTGAATACCAAAAAGAAACTACGACTATAATCATGGAATTATTCCCAAGGTATGCATTACAATGTGTTAGCAGTTAATTGTTGACGTTAAAAATAAAATAGCTCATGGCTAGTTGGACATGAAATGTTTTGGCATGTAGACAATTTTATTCCAGCATTTTTGTATTCGCTGCAATATCTTGATTTAAGAGCTTACATGTGTGTATGCGGCGGTATGGGTGGGTTTCTTTTCCCCCGCACAGAAATCTTTCCTATTTCCGTCTGCTTCACAAAGACGAACAGTGGGAGGCGTACAACTGCACTATAACGTCACATCAGTCTGTTACACTCCACAACACATCGACTGCAGGCGCTGAAATGCTGGAAATCATATCTAGCCAGATCATCATATCTAGCCAGATCACTATTCCAGCACGGTTATGGCTCAGGAGGAAGACAGGACGCTACACAGGTAGCAAAACTGCTGCAGAAAGGGGCAGATCAGCATGTGCAGGGTAACACCTGAGACACCTGAGTGTCCTATCTTAAAATACATAGTCTATTACAACTTACTTATTGTAAGGAGTATAGATGAGTATATCATAGGGGAACTTGCATACAAGGAAGGGGTACACCCTGAATGGGGTGCCAACCCATCACAGGGCACAAGCACAAGTTCGAATTCCCATCGTCCATGTTCTCCCCATGCTTGGTGGGTTTCCACCAGGTACTCCGGTTTCCTCCTACAGGCCAAAGACATGCAGATTAGGCTAACTGGCGTTCCCAGATTGCCCGTAGTGTGTTTGTACTGTATGTGTATTTGCCTTGCAATGGATTGGCTGTCCTGCCCTAAGTCTCCTGGGAGAGGCTCCAGGCCTCCCACGACCCTGACTACAGGATAAAGCAGCATAGACGATGAGTGAGTAAGTGAGTAATCAGCCTCATAAGTGGCACAGTGGTGTGGTTTTTTTTAACACTTGCACCTCCAGGGTCCAGGATCGATTATCACCTTGGGGACTGTGTGTATAGAATTTGGCCTCCATGTAGGTAGTCCTAGTCGGATGTTCTTAGTTGGATGGATTATTATTTTTACTAGTAGTAGTATTGTTTGTGGTATAATACCATTAATGTCTGCCTGGGACGTATCCGGCTATGTATTATGAGACAAGACATTTATTGAAGAAGATACAAGAAACATTGCACATGAAACAAAGTCGCCTCAGTCTCAATTCAAATCCGGCACCTTGGGACCTCACACACTTCTCCCAGCATCTCCTCCACTGTTCAAAACACTCTGCAAAATCCTTTGTTGAAATCACCATCAGCTGCCTTGTTGTATTTTCCTGAATCTCAGTGACAATCTGAAATCTCTTCCCTCTCAAAGGGGATTGTAGTTGTGTGGAAACGCCAGAAGTCACAAGGAAACAAATGAAGGCAGTAGGAGAGCTGAGTGACCTGGGTGATTTAAAGTTCTGGTAATAAACATCAAAGCCTTCCATTTTTAATTCGATGGCTACAAAGTACACATGCTCTCCAACTGTGCTTAATGCCCCACTGATTAGTACAGTCCTGTTGTCATTGGTCACACATGCACATTCCAGTCCACTCTCCTTGGCTGCCAGGTTACATCAGTGTCATGTATTAGACAGATACCATATTGATCCTGAAGGAACTTCCAGTTAATTAAAAACCTTGACTCTGGTGGGACTCAAACCCACAACCTTTGAATCACTTCACCAAGTGTTAGTTAGAAGTCCAATGCACTATCCTTTGCGCCACAAAGCCACTTTGAACAATGACTGCACTGTTTCCTTTGATATGTAAACACTTTGTAGATGGAAAAAAAGGTTTTAAAAAATTATAAATCATGGCCTTCTATAACAAATGGGTAATTTATGAGATCATTCCCATTTGATCCCAATCATCCACTGGGATCTACAGTCTCTTACTCCTGCGTGTAATTCCATAAGAAATACTACAGATACTCCAATGGAACCTCTACCATGGGGTATTGTACAATGGTATTTTTGACAATACCATGGTACTTATTTGCTGATATATTACATGCACCACACTATGGCACATGGTGCTACCATGGTACAACAGTTCATGTATGGTATTATGAAACATGTACCAGGATACTGTCAGAAATATGCTATACATGCTCATATAACATGCTGGCAATATTTATATAGTAACCTCTGCAGTGCCATTTGACCTGTTGAGGTATCTTCCAACGGATAATACACAACACTTTGATGAATGCCATGGTACTTACTGGGTAACACAGTGGCTACCAAA
The DNA here is from genome assembly GCA_030014305.1 of Clarias laeviceps. Taxonomy (NCBI): domain Eukaryota; kingdom Metazoa; phylum Chordata; class Actinopteri; order Siluriformes; family Clariidae; genus Clarias; species Clarias laeviceps. The sequence continues at coordinate 13,351,424 of JAQMYJ010000021.1, read as the reverse complement.
GATCAGCAGATATCTAATAAGAAACTGAATACCATACCATGCCAAGCCATGCCATGCCATGCCATGCCATCAGGTTAAAGTCACTTGGAACTGTTGTGGGTTTGGGGTTCTGTCATTAGGCTCAGCCCCTGACTTCCAGTGATAAGAAATTGTACTTTGTGATAAGAAATTGTGCTTCAGCATACCAAGACATTTTGGATAATTTCATGCTCACAACTTTGTTGAAACATTAGCACATTTGCACACACATTGCACATGTGCACACACAATGCTCATTTGCACACTTCTGGACATTTTTCATTCATTAAACTTTTTATTGGCATCTAAATTTATTTTCTCTTGTACAGATATATACAAGAGAAAATAAATTTATATTTCTCATATATTTTTGAAAATTTTTATATTTTGTTCTACTTTCTTATAGTTAAGCTATTTATTTATTTCTTGCTTCTTTTCTATTCACTTTCTTATTTCTTTTTAATTGTTTTTTTTTTTTTAATTTAAGGTCACTGGCGGTCGTATAAGCATTTCACTGCATATCATACTGTGTATGACTGTGTATGTGAAAATTTGAATTTTAATTTGAAACAGTTTGTGGACGGCCACGTCCTGTTCCAGCATGACTGCGCACCATTGAACAAAGCAAGGTCCATAAGGACATGGATGAGCGAGTTTGGTGTGGATGAACTTGACTGGCCTGCAGGGAGTCCTGACCTCAACTTGATAAAAACACCTTTGGGATGAATTAGAGCGGAAACTGCGAGCCAGGCCTTCTGGTCCAACACCAGTTTCTGACCTCACAAATGCACTTATGGAAGGATGGTCAAAAATTCCCATAAACACACTCCTAAACCTTGTGAAAAGCCTTCCCAGAAGAGTTGAAGCTGTTATAGCCACATGATATGAAACCCTATGGATTAAGAAATGGATGTGAAGCAGATGAGTGAATACTTTTGCCAATATAGTGTAACCATATTTGATAGCTACTGAACTTTTATATCCCCAATGCTGCCCAATAAGTACCCTCGTATTCACTAAAGTACTATAGTACCCATAGTATACCACGGTACCCACTGAAGTGCCAAATTACCTAGTCCTTTGGTGTCTACCAAGCATAGAATTCCCATATATGCTAAAATCAGGCAACGTGGGCATGGTTTGCATGTTCTCCCCCTACTTGGTGGATGTTCTCCGGTTTCCTCCCACAGCCTAAAGACATGCAGATTAGGCTAATTGGCATTCCCAAATTGCCCGTAGTGTGTGAATGTTGTACACACCTAGTCACCTTTTCATTTTGTTTAGTTTCGTCCCATTCCCCTTAGCTGGCTCCAAGTTAAAGCCCATCTTCTTGATCTTCTGCCTCAGGTCCCGGTTTCTTGCACAGCCTCCTTTTCTCTCCCCTTGGGGGTTCTACCAGACTAGGTTTTTTTCTTGCCATGTCCCAGATGCATCTCCATCTCTTCTGTGTATTCAACAATTTTCCATTAAAAGCTATGTAGAACATTTTTTAAGTGACTAAAAAATAAGGTTAGACAAGAAGATAGAAATTCCAACATACTTAAGCCTCAGTGCTGCGGCACGCAGTTGGAAATCCAAATTAGCATGCCATTAAGCTCTGAATTAATTGTATGACAGTTCTTAATTACTTCATCCTGAATCAGTGTTCGAATTTCAAGTAGGTTTTGTGTGCACTTTTTATTCCTAACAAGTAATAAATGACATGTTTAACACCACCATCGCCGGCTTCCACTAGAAGACAATTTGTCCTTTTTTTCTTTGAGTGAATTTTCTAACAAATCTTTATGTTCTACTTTTTAATGTAGAACTTTCTAATGCATTTACCTGTCATGTCTTCGCATTCAGTTCAGTATGCATTTCATCACCTTCAGATATTTCTTCTCTTCTACAAAGCCTTCATTACTTAAAGTGGATCAATTAAAGACAAAATGATTGACACTAAAAATATAAAGAATATTTGAAATAATTCTGAATAGTAGTTCTTTATTTTTCATTTGTTTTACTTGAGGAATCCAGATCTTATCCCCAGGTAAAAAAAAAAATGATTTATGCAACACCTCTCCATTTTAAAGCACTATTTGGACACACTTATCAGCATGTTTTTGGAAGTGGGAGCAAACCACAGGCCAAAATGTACCCTGTACAGTCGAGCTGGGTTAAAGAAGGGACCCTGAAGCTGTGACACACAAAAGCTACGCACCATACCACCACAATCAAATTGTCATAATTACGAATACATTAACATATTATTGAATTGAATTGCCTTTTGATTATCATTATATTGTATTGATTGTGTTTGATAAGTTTTTGGAACACTGGGTACAGGGTTTGGATGTGATCCCATTTTATTGCAGGACACATTGACATACTCATTCACAGTTAATAGCCAGTTAACCTACCATGATGTTTTTGAGAGGCGGGAAAAACCCTAGAGATCCAGTGAGACACAAAGCAAGAATGGAGCTCAGAATCAAGCCTATGTCTGTCCCTTGGACACCACTTACTGCACTGCCATGCCTTTTGGGAACTACAGTTGGACAACAGAAGTTGAGGTTTTATGAGAGTAAAATTAACATTTTAGCCATAGACAGCCTTTGAAACTGCATACAAGACAGGAAGACCTCAGGCAGATAGTAACACTCCTGGAGAGGTCCACAGTTAAAGTGCAAATGAGCTATAATTTATTGATTGGTTGGTTGGTTGGTTGATTGGTTGATTGAGTGAGTGGTTGGTTGGTTGATTGAGTGATTGAGTGGTTGGTTGGTTGATTGAGTGATTAAGAGTAAGTGAATTGATTGATTGCTTGATTAAGTGAGTGGATGGTTGATTGGTTGGTTGATTGTGTAAGTGAGTGAGTGGTTGGTTGGTTGGTTAAATGAGTGAGTGAGTGAGTGAGTGAGTGTTCGGTTGGTTGGTTGGTTGGTTGATTGAGTGAGTGAGTGAGTGAGTAAGCGGTTGGTTGGTTTATTGGTTGGTTGGTTGACTGACTGACTGACTGAGTGAGTGAGTGAGTGAGTAAGCGGTTGGTTGGTTTATTGGTTGGTTGGTTGACTGACTGACTGACTGAGTGAGT
>JAQMYJ010000021.1:13324722-13348233 GCA_030014305.1 Clarias laeviceps | reverse complement strand
GGTTGGTTGACTGACTGACTGACTGAGTGAGTGAGTGAGTGAGTAAGTGGTTGGTTGGTTTATTGGTTGGTTGGTTGACTGACTGACTGACTGAGTGAGTGAGTGAGTGAGTAAGCAGTTGGTTGGTTTATTGGTTGGTTGGTTGACTGACTGACTGACTGAGTGAGTGAGTGAGTGAGTAAGTGGTTGGTTGGTTTATTGGTTGGTTGGTTGGTTGATTGATTGATTGAGTGGTTGGTTGGTTGGTCAGTTAAAAATATATCATAGAAATCAGCATACTGTATATGCAGATTTTTTCAAATCAGTTTAGGCCATGTCCACACATAGCCGGGTATTTTTTTAAAACGGAGATTTTCGCCTTTCATCCACACACAAACGCCGTTTTGGTCATTGAAAAAGGAGCCTTAGAAAATTCCAAAGATTTTCCAAAACTCTGTTTTCAGAGGTGTTGTGTGGACAGGGGAAACACAGATTTTGGCTTGTGACTACTAAGCTCACTGCTGCTACTGTACATACTGTACAAAACTCTGACGACACAGACCCCGCAGCGACGGCGGTTTTGGACGAGACCCGGTCAGACTTCTACAAAGCATTTTGTCTAGGCTTCTGATTGGCCCCCTGTTGATTAAGGAGGCTCCTAACAGCACTTAACATGGCGTTTTGCGTTTATCTGCGTTTCGCGTTTTCATGTGTACAAAGATATTTTTAAAACATAGGTCGTGTGGACAGAATTATTTTTAAAAATGAAGAAGAAAAATGTCTTGGACATGGCCTTAATTTGGTTATGAACAAAGTAAATGGAATTGTTTTGAAAATGTTAGGTCTACATGTATATATGATATGTACATTCAGATGCAGAAAAAACTTGAGAAAAAAACATTCCTGACATTTTGTCTTTTTCCCATTTTTGTATTGCCCATGGCTTAAACAAGCCAATTAGTCTCCCTCACCCCCTCAAAACACACACACACACACACATGAGGTCTAATGTGACCTCATATAAGAAGATACCCTCAACTGGCTTGTTGCTCAGGAACATTTTGGGGGAGCTCAGAGACCTGTGTTACCTTGTTAAAGAAATAGTATAAGACAAGACTGGTGGGTTAGATTCCCATGTCTGGTCTGTGGGCATGGTTTGCATGTTCTCCCCCTACTTGGTGGATGTTCTCCGGTTTCCTCCCACAGCCTAAAGACATGCAGATTAGGCTAATTGGCATTCCCAAATTGCCCGTAGTGTGTGAATGTTGACTGGAAGTCCTACCATGGTCATACAAAATGGAGAATAATACAATAGTCACCATTGGCCTCCACAGTCCCTAGTTGGACTACAGTGGTTCCTAGATGGATGGATGGATAAGACAGGAAGGTTATCTCCCTATAAAGCTTAGTGCTACATTGGTATTTGCACTTCATTTTAGAATTTTTTTCAACCCTCCATCTTTCAAGCACAACAAATGGAATGCATTTCATCAGAAAAACAACCCACACATACACTGCAATTTCAGAGCATCAAAGGAACTCAAAACAAAGCAAGGCCACTCATTAGGGTAAGTTGTAGCTCAGCGCTTTAGTCATTCTTTTACTGATTAGAAGACATTGAGTTACTAATCCATATCATGATTCTAATCCAGGCTCTTGTGTCTTAACTACACAGTTGTATTCTGTCTCAGTTGCAAGTTTCCTTTGATGCAAATGAAGTTATATGTGTCCAGTTACAGTAAGCTTTAATCTGAGCAAGTGAATATAATAGGCAACATAGGACTTTATAGAGTGACATGCTATAGGCACTGTGGCACTTCAGTGGGTACCGTTGTAGTACTTTGGTAAATACATTGGTACTTAATGGAGTTCAAAGGGTATCTACTATGGTATGGTTCTACATATTGTATCATGTGTTGTATCATGTATTAGATGTGTCAGTACATACTGCTGGTTAGGGTATACTGTAGTACAGGCAGTACAATAATAGATACTTGCTGAACTTTTGTCCCCACTGTGGTACCTTATATGTACCATTGTATTTACCAAAGTAACCTTTAGAAGGTAGCATAACAGGTAAAATGGCACTGCAGAGGTTCCTATATGAATATTAGCATTATATTAGTCCAGTCAAGTACTTTTATTCTCATTTCAACCATATACAGTTCAGTACACAGTGAAACAAAACAACATTCAAAAAGACAACATAAAGTGCTGTAATACTATTTGATATCACCCAAAAGAGGACGAGTTCCCTGTTGAGTCTGGTTTCTCTCAGGGTTTCTACATATTGCCATCTACGGGGGTTTTTTCCTTGCCACTGTCTGATCATTTTGATTGATACATGTTTTCTCACACATTAGATAATAATTTCTATAATTTTCTTTGTGCTTAAAGTTGCTTTGTGACAATGACCATTGTTTAAAACCTCTATATAAATAACACTACAGTACATGGTAGAACCCTGAACCTTACTATAGTACGTGTACGTGTACTGTATGTGTCGTTGTACCAAAGAATAGCAACCACCTAGAGACAGATACACCATAACTAATATATATTCTAATCTATACATATAATAAAACTGTAAAGTTGGCGTGTCTGTACATTGAATATATTTTGGGAAACATTATCTGTGGTGACGTAAGATGAGTAATAGAACACAGCAAGATGGCTTTCGGAATTTTTGTTTTGTCTGTTTGTTTGTGCACGCATCACGTAAAAACTACTGAATGAATTTTAATGAGGTTTTCACAGATTCAACCGATGGCGCTGTACATTTTTTAATACACGCTTATGAGTGTGCAATTGAAATCTACTTAATCAACACGATCTCACACCTTAATTTCGCGCACTTCACGGTAACACGTAAAAATTTCAATTCATTCCAACATTCCAAACAGATATAAGAGCGCTGTATATGAGTGTATGATTAAACTCTACATGAATGAAGTCATGGGCACATCTAGTACAGGGTGACACAAAAAAACGGGAACTTTTTTACAATCCAATAAAACTAGAAGTGATAAAAGAAATACATTTTATTCATAGTAATTGAAACCTAAAACTTGTAGAAATACTAAAGTATATTTAACTAAATGTCACTAACCCGCAGTGCTACACTACCACCTGCTAATGGCTACCAATACGCATTTCAAAAATTCCCGTTATTCTGTGTCACCTTGTATAATATAAAATATTAGATGTAATGCTGACTCTTTTTGACCTTTTCAAGCATTTCTAAAATGCTAGAACTTCACTTCTGATTGAGATGCACTTTATGTCCAAATATTTGGACACCTGACCATAACATCTATATATACATCTTCTTGAACATCAACAAGATTTAATTTCCTTTTTGCTCTTACAATGAGCTCCGCTTTTCTTATAAGGCTTTACGCTTTACTTTTCGGAGCAGCATTAGTGAGATCAAGCAATTATGTTGGACAAGGAGGCTTGATTAGCTCCTGATTAGGTGCCCATTATGCTGTTGAAGGGAAAAAACTGTAATCCTGCTTCACGGTTTTGTGCTTCCGAGAAATTTTCCAAGAAAGAACCGTACACATCCAGTAGGAGTCGAGTGTCCACATACTTTTGATCATATACACATGCATGCGAAAAGGATGGGATGTTGCGCACAATTACCGATTCTTAGTCACCTACGAATTCTCTTGCACTGATCATATTGAACGATCTATCGATTCAGCCTTCACTTGCATGTCTAAGCAAGCTTGGACAATTCTTTCTTACTTGCACTTACAGATGTTTTGTGATGGCTCGGCTTGTGTGTACATGCATCCATGTGTGTGAATGCGAAAAAGAGCGAGTGAGATAGAGAGAGAGAGAGAGAGAGAGAGAGCTGCTATTCTTTGCTTTAAATGAGCAATCACTCTCAAAATGTCTCTCAGCTACAGCTGCCACCCACATACACTCACTCACACACACTCATACACAGAGTCATGTGCATGTAGCATATGTACAGACACACACATGCACGCATCATTCAGACGCACATGTGTGTTCTCTCGATTGAAACGTTACCATTTTAATAAGGGCTATTTAATGTAACCATGACTCTTATAACAAAGCTAATGAAATGCCTTAAACACACACACACACACACACACACACACAGCTGAACAACAGTCATCTCTGAGAGTTCTCCCGAGAGGAGGCTTCATCTGACAGACACAGCTTTATTACTCTCATTCTCTCTAACTCTCTCTGTGTTACACACACACACACACACACACACACACACACGCACAGGGGAAAACATCTTTCTGACTGTCTTATCTCTTTAGCTTTGTCTAACATCTCTTTTTATCTTACTATATCTCTCTATCTTAGAAGGCAGGCAGGGAGAAACCCACACACACACACACACACACACACACGTTCACCGTTCATTGGCTCTTCACCTCATCCACCTCTGCAGGGAGAAAACAGTCTCTGTCTGTTACAATTCCGGTTTCCATGGCAACAACCAATTGAGAGGTGTGAGCAGTCTCTTAACAGGCCCGCCAGCAAAATATCAGCGAAAGGACACAGCGTGAGCTGAAAAAAGAAAGACTCAGAGAGAGAGAGAGAGAAAGAGAGCGAGAAAGAATGTAAGAAGGAATGTAAGAGCTTAGCTAGAGGTCAAAGCTAAAAAGTCAAACGTTTAGCTCCACACATGGCATCGTTTTTAAAAATAAATAAATAAATAAAAAAAGAACCTCGTCATGCAGTAAACATACTGTAGGTAATTGCAGCTAATCAATATTAGCATGATTGCGCAGAACATTAGCATTGCACCGAGTGAAAAATGATGGCGTCTCCTGTTTACAGGTGTCATTTAACGTAACGTCGTCAAGGGTTCGTTTGTCCTGGCTCATGAAGAGTGAGATACAAATAAGGGAAATAGTTACTTTCATGTTTTTACAAGATAAGCTGATCGAATATACTGTACTAAAGAAAACCTAGCACAAGACAAACATAGCACATAGCACGCACTCACTCACTCACTGTCTATACGGCTTTAGGGCCTTGAAACTATCCCAAAGACATAGGGAATGAGGCAAGTTACACCCTGGATGGGGTGCCAATTCATCGCAGGATGGTAGGGCCACACACACTACAGGCAATTTGGGAACGCCAATTAGCCTAATTTGGATGCCTTTGGGAGGAAACCCACCAAGAACTGGGAGAACATGCAAACAGCCCTGAGGTGGGAATCGAACCCGAACCATGGAGGTGCAAGGCGACAGTGCTAACCACTAACCACCACAAACATAGCAACATGTTCCGAAAACGTGTTTAGCTCTGAATCTCGTTTCCTCTCTTTCATGTGTGACCCCAGACGCTTCTTCAGGTGGCACAGCAGCACAATGAGTAGCATTCGCACCTCAAAGCTACAGAGTTTCCAGTTTGGATTTGGACCGTGACCTCAGGTTACAGTCCATGCTAAGTTCAACATGCTCTAGCCCTTTTTGTGTGGGTTCTCTAGTTTATACAGAGAGGAGAATGGGCTATGTTCATTTCCTCTTAGGTGAAGCAGTGGCTTTTGGTATGTTGGTACAGATGGAACAACATTAATAAGAGTATAACAAAGTTAAGTTGAAGGATTATCGCATGGTGGATTAGTGGCCTCGACCCTCCAGTGTTGGGAGTTTGCACGTTCTCAATGTTCTTGGTAGGTTCCCTCTGAGAACTCCAGTTTCCTCCAGTCCAAAGACGTGCACGGTAAGTTGATTGGTGTTTGCAAACTGCCCATAGTGTATGATTGGTTGTGTGAGTCTGTGAGTGCTTCTGAATGAGTTGGCACTCCATCCCTGCCTTGTGCCCTACATTTCACAGGGCACAAGGCAGGCTGAAGGTCCTGTGACCCTACACAGTGGCATAGATAATGGATAAATGCCACCCATTATCACAGTTCACTGAAGACTAACCTTATAATAGATAGGTGCGACTTGACAAAGTGCCGCCATCCAGCAGAACATGTAGCATCTCAATTTTAGTATCTAAATACACCTGTGTTTGAATAGCGAGTTGTGCACAGTAATGATAATTTTATTATCCAGCGTTGCCAGATTTCAGTACAAATTCCAGCTGAACTATATTTCAAAAACCATCTGGAACAAAGAGACCTGAAACTTTCCCCAAAAAATCTAACATTGGAAGATGGAGGTTTCTGTTTCACATTTTTTATGAAAATATAATGTAAGTAGAAATATAAAACAAGATTTTTGGAAACCACATATTTTTGACCTTGCTACGTCTGGCACCTCTGTCAGTAACTATCTGTCTGGTGCTTCTCCTTCCCCAGAGCATGGGGCAGCATTACCCTGACCCCAATGGATCTCTATGAATATTTGTTGCAGTTCCTATTTTTGACCACTTGGTCTCTCTATGAAAAACAAGTGAATGTGCTGCCCTGTGATTTTTCAAGAAAAGCAGGAGGACTAGTGCTTACATCAGGTTATATCTGTGATTTTTTTTTTTTGTTTGTTTGTTTTTTACATTATTGGTCACTAAAAAGAGCCATGTCTATTTCATCATAATTTAAAACCTATGGAGTTATGAATGAATAAAAGATTAATGTTTGTTGAACAGCTGAAATACCGTGCAATACAATACAATGTACTGGATGTTTCACTACTGCCAGATGTGGGTGAGTGATGGGAAAGTCTCTCGCCTTGAGCTTCATCGCCTTGAGCTTCATCTTCCTAGAGCCATAAAGACTCTGCTCAAGATAAATCTATTTGCACTGTCTATGTATAGTTTCCCCAAGTCCGTGTAGCTTTCCTCTGGTTTCCTACCACCAGTGCAGTTATGATGGAGACAAATCTCATCTATAACATTAAGCTGTCCTTGTTTTTTTCATTACAGTTCATCTCTGGTAGATGTCCTTCAGAAAGTAGATGACTGAACAACTGAACACATGCCACCTAATTCTTGGTCGCCGGTTTCCCCACCATTGACGTTGCTTGGAAGGGTGATCCAAAATGCAGTGACAAAAATGGCTTATTTTCTGTCTATATATTAATAGAATTGTGTTAGGTTCACCTTGGGCCACCTGGGCAGCTCTGGTACCTCGAGGCATGGCTCCACAAGACCTGATCGGGTGGGCTCTGGTGTCTTGAACAGATTATCCTTTGGGTGCTATTGCTTGAGAGATGGGACCTTTGTGGATCAGACTTGTTGGTTGGATTGAGATTTGTGCTTTCTGTGGGATTGGACAGGACATGCTGGCCTTTCGTCCCTGTGGGCAAAGATGAGCCTTGTGTGCCCATGATCCTGTCACCGGTTCACTGGTATATAATTAATAATCACTGTTATTCAACTGAGCTGGTGGTGGAATACGTGTATAAAGGGCAGAAATCATGGTCATGCAATATGTCTGAAAAATGTGTCAATAGTCTATTGAGTATAACGCAATATGTGTTGCTCAAATATAGAAAATAACACCAAGGCCATGGTTTTTGGAAGTTTGTGGACACCTGACCATCACACCCCCTCATGTGCTTGCTGAACATCCCATTCCAGATGGAGTCCCCTCTTTGAATAAGCTTAACTCTCTTGGGAAGGCTTTGCACTGGATTTAGCACTTGTTGTGGATTTGCCCACTCACATACAAGAGCATGATGGTGAGATGTTGAGGAGGCTTTAGTTTCAGTTCATGTTTGGTCAAGGTTCTGTGCAGGACACTGGAGTTCTTCCAGTCCAACTTCGGCAAACCAAATCCTCTTGGACTTCGCTTTGTGCACAGGCGCATTGTGATGATGGAAGAGAATTGGGCTTATTATTTCCAGTAATGTTACAGCATACACAGAGCATTCTATACAACTGTGTGCTTCTAACTTTGTGGTGTGATGGTCATTTGGCTACATACTTTTGGCACTCAGTAGTGAATTCAGTAAATTTCATAAAGCCCAGATATTTCAATTCAGTCAAATGGAAGACTCCGCACTTTGTAACTGTATAACAACATTTAAAAAGCAAACTGCATTTTGTATCAGTGAATAATGGCATTCGTTTATTGGTGCGTCAGGAAAAAAAACAAAAAAAAAAAAACACATTTCCCAACATCTCCAAAACATAGAACAGTAGATATTATTGGTTCTATTAGGTTTAAAACTTGTATGCGCTTGGTATTTGTAGTTAATAACAGTCACAACCAGGGACCTGTTAATATTCCACGTGGAAAGAGGCAAAATATGATGAATACAATACCCGCAATAACATCTGGTAAGAAACTTGTCATTGGAAAAAAGAGGATAAGCTACCAGTGCCTGTGAAATTCCATTAACGTGTGTTCAGGGTAATATAGAAAAATAGCACTGCCAAAAAAGTTTCAATTTAAGCTTCTAGAAAGTTTATATAACAAAAAAATCATACTCCATTGATGTGCGGGAGGAAAAGCAGCACCAAGTCATTGCTGGCAGAAGGAGTAGATTCAATTCCTCCAGGAGAACAAATCAGTTTTTTTTTTTTTATCAGCTTATATAAACTCACACACATACACACAAGAAATGAGTCTTATTTGATGGTGCCAACAATGAACAGTCAAATGGCAAAGTGAGTTTTTCCAAGATGGCGACAGGCGGAGATGAGCGTTTCGTTAGAAATCTTATCACAAGAAAATAGTCAGCCGAATATTATCAAAACTGATAATACTAGCAACGATACTTAGTGTAACAATATGTTTTCTAAAAATGAACACAAAAAAAAAGTTACATGACGTGCAAATCAACATGGAGCTTTTTATATAGTGTCTCCTCCATAATTATTGGCACCCTTTATAGAAATTAGCAAAAAACTTTCATAGATAAACTATTTCTCTTTGTTCCAAGAAAAAATAATTCTCATTAGATGTATTCTTAAATATATATATTTTTTTGTCTCAGAGGTATATGTGCCAAAATTATTGAGGAATATTTTATATAAATGCAAACATATTCAAAACATTCTTGAGATCTTGACTATATTATTATTATTATTATTATTATTATCTTGCATTTGCACATGAACTGTTGTTTCCTTGAAACATGTTGTTTCCCTGGGATATAAATATGTGGCTGCACATTTAAAAAAAAAAAAAAAAAAAACATGGGGAAAAGAGCTTACAATACTGGAGACACCAAACAGTGGAAAAAAAATATCACCAAACAACCAGGATCATTACAAAAAAAAAAAATAATAAAATTTTTAAAAATCACATAAAATCTTTTAATTTGGCAGGAATTGGACCACTGAGCTCATACTGTCAGACCCATGCAAAGAAAGTTTAGAAAATAGCCTGAATGTTCACGGGGTTAAAAGGGTTTTAACACAGAAACGGCTACAGAAACATAAAAATCATCTCAGTCTCTGAGTTCAAACTGTATTGAAACTGAAAAGGGATGTACAAAGGAGCGTAAAGAGTTCTGCATGTCCTGGAGGTGTGGAGATAAGAGTCCTCAAGTCGTCAGTGCCTCCGACTTTCCAGGAAGAGACTCTGTGCTCTTATTGCCCTGGGAGATTGTAAGGGTACGGATAATTAAGAAAGCAGGATTTGTGAAGAAAGGAAAAAAAAAAAACTTAATAAAACACTGTCAGCGTGAGACCAAAACATTACATAGTTGCATTTGTAACATTATTTGAATATACATTTTTGTGCGTGTATGTCGAAGGTGCCAATACTTTTGAAGGTACTGTGGCTTTGTAGCGATCATCCCGAAAATGAATCGGGCTTGTGTATGGAATTCTGTATGTCAATGAAACAGTGGACGAAATGAAAACCTTTAAATGTTATTTTAAAAATTACATATTTCTGGAAAAAAAGAAAGAAAAAGAAAAAAAAATTGTTTATTATTCTATTAAAAATTTTTTTTTAAATTGATTCGTTTCTGGGTGAAGGTACTTTGTGCAGCGTTAGGTTTCCTTATATACTACATTTATGCAAATTACCTCTACAATCACATATTCACACATATTGATATTTACACACACACCTAGTGACAGAATAGTTGAATTTCATATAGGTCATTTATAACTTTTATATAATAGTAGCTATAATAGTAGATTTTTTTTTCTTTTTTACAGTAGTATCAGGGTGCATTCATTTTTGTTAGAATATACTGTAGTTTGGGAATTTACAGAATAATTTGAATAGATTTAATATAAGTTTTATCTTTAAACAGAGACACAGTTAGCAGTGCAAGGAATCTGTACCAAAAGGACAGAATGGGGTTTTTTTCCGTGCTGATGTTAAGAGTATATTAAAAAAAATAATAATAAAAGAAAGAAACTCGCTACCATGCAACCCACTGACTAAAAACTAAACTAAAAAATAACCAAAATCACTGTTTTGAAAAAAACAAAAAAACATAACATGTGAGAAAGAGATTGTGTAAGGAATCAAGGAGGACTGTACTGAAACTCATAACTTAGATTATGTGTGTCGACTTAAAAGACGTCCGGTTTGTGCACATGCGATTCAAAAAGTCCGGGTTGTGTGTTTAAATGGAATAAAAGCTTGCGCAATTAAATATATACATGGAAAATCTTATTTTTTGTACATCCATTTCTTTAATGCTCTAATGTAGTGTCAAGGGTGTAATGTCCAGACCTCCTGCTTTCTCAGTTTTGCTTTCTAATCAAAACAAAACAGAAAAAAAAAAAATGAAGAAAAAGGAACTGTATAAAAAAATAATAATTAGGTGCCGTCATAAATCCGTAGTGTAATTCTGAAACACTTGGTTTGCTGTAATACTTCAACGTCAGCTCATAGTTCCCGATCCAACTGTGTAAGCTTTGCTTAAAATTCAATGTCAGACTTTCTCGATCCAGCGACACTAAGCAATCTGATTTCCAAAAAAAAAAAAAAGGAAAAAAAAAAAAAAACTTCATATAGCCCTCTTTCTTCACAAATATCCCTACCCACACATAATATAGATTTATATAAAATATAGAGGGAAAAAAACTATTTCCAAAATCTCTTTGCCCGTCTGCTCCTCTAAGTATAAAAATATACAACTTTCCTTCCTGAATCTTTGTGCTGTCTTATCCTCCACTCGTCTTTCTTCTTTTCTGTGCAATTTTAACTGTCCATTAAGTTTAAAAAATATACAAGGTCTTTTTTTGTCATAGAAAATATTACCAACATCACCTCTAAGAAAAAATAACAAGAATAAGAAATGCTCATAGAGTCTGAGCAACACAGAATATTGAGTTGATATTGTAAAAATTTACACAAGCTCAGGGTTTAGCGTAGTATTACAGCCAAAAAAAAAAAAAAAAACTACAACAAAACTGATAACAATAATAATAAATCAACGCGAACAGTGTTTCTTCTAGACCTAGTGAGCATTCCCTTTCACTAGGATTACTGATCCGGTCCAGCCACGCGCAATGCCACACGTTTAAAGAAACGTGATTCCCAAGTGTTCTAGTGCATGTTCAGGAGCAAAACCTTCTGAAAACGTGGTTTGACGCTGCACTTAAACTGCCTTTTCAAGAGACAAGAAAAATGCTAATTCTTTTTTTTCCTCATCTAGTTTCCTCTTCATAAGTCTCCATGGCGGTTCTCGTATTTGTTGATGATGTTGCGGCAGCGGCCGAGCTCTTTGCGCATGTCGGCCACTTCCTGTCGGAGGGCCGCGTTCTCCCGCTCGAGGAAAGCGGCGCGGACGGATATCTGGTTCTCCTTGAGACGTCGCGCGTCACGTGAACGCTTCGCCGCCTCGTTGTTCTTTACACGTCGGTTCCAGTACTTTTCATCCTTCGGTAGGGATAGATTGAAAAACGAGGAGGGTGGGGAAGAAGGGTGGGGAAGACAAAGATGAGTGGTTAGGTCTTGGTTGGTTGTAGAGCAATGTGTCAGGATATTGTACTTTACATTAATCATGTAGGTCAGTAAAAGAGATTTTATTAAAATGTACTTTAATTACAAATACTTAAGAGTAAAGATTTGCACCCTGGGCTGATTAGGGTTAACCAAACATTTCAATATTGAGCACTGGTTCAATCAGGAAACTGGATTTTCTGTAACCTACCTGGAAATAAATTCTAAGATTTAAAAAATAAGGTTTGACCGCTATTAGAATCCGGTCAAAATATTAAGAAAGTGATAAATAACTAGAGAACATTCCAGGAGGAAAGGAAGTGTCACTTTTCTTGGCCAAAATGGTGAAAACAAATCCTTTCTAACATAATAGGGTTCCTGAGGTATGGCTGTACAGCCATCCTGTGTGTTAGTGGAAGGGGCGTGGTTTAGCCCAGCTGTCCTAGGAACAGACTGATTCGTTCACAGAGAATACAAGTTGTCCCTGATTTACGAACGAGTTCTGCTCTGGGAGCATGTTCGTAAGTCGGATTTGTTCTTAAGTCCGACGAAGTGAGTCTTATACGCCTTTGACGCAAATATACAATGCAAAGCATACCAACCCACTAAAGGGCACTAAATCTCTGTCCCCTTTCCCCACACTGCCATCATCTGGCCAAAACCCATTACCGTGCCTAAGGATATGAATCACAGTAGCTTTAAACAGTGAGGGGATTCTTGGACACCATTTTGTCCCTGAGCTGTTTTCCAGACAGACATTTTCTATCAGCGTGCCTTCGAACGGATTCATTGAAACATTTCTCCCGGACCCCCATACGCACACACATATAATATACCGGACTTTAGACATTTTATTCATTCACTTACACCCTGAGAATATCGTACATAATTGTAAATATTGGTATATGATGCACTGCAGTGTCTATTTTTTGTACAATACACAAAAGCTACTTACATGATTAGTTCGCATCTATGTACTGTATATACCCAGTGAGGCCACACATCCTACCTTCTGCTCGTTGGGCACCAACATTTTGCGGGCCTTCTTGATCATCGGCTGAGGCTTGAGTTCCTCCTCAGAGAAGCGATGTCTCCGTGGGTCGAATGCTTCCTGACCAGGTACGCTGGACAACGCCAGGTCGGCAGGGTCGGGGTCAAAGTTGACCATTACGTCAGCGGCAGGGGCGCCAGTGCTGGGTACTGGTGGGGGTGGGCAGGAGGAGCTGGGAGATGGGTCCTGTTGCATGGCCTGTCCACCTGAGGGGGAAACGGAAGTCAGTGAGGAAAAGACAGAGTCTGTTCTGAACATTTGAACACATGATGAAATTTCGGTCATCAACACATGAAGTACATTTACAGTATAATAAAATACTTGTGAAGTGCTGAGTAGTTAGACATTATATATATATATATATAATTTTTTTTTTTTTTTTTTTTTTCGCGACGTCATTCCAATAATCCGGTAGTGGTAAAATTTACACGTTATAAAAGTAATGATATCTTTCGTTCTACCTGACATACAGTATCCTTGTGTAAACCCAAATACACAAGTCTGAAGCCTCCCTGTTAACACACTCACTGGCAAGGCTTCCATATAAGCACATAATTCTTTTAACTGTCATTGATTTATGCATTGTTGCTGGCACGTATCTGTGCCGCTTGAGCTTTAAAAGGTTTAAAAAGGACGTGGAGACAGTGAACAGCTGGACGTGACCTCCAAACCTGAGTGTAACTACATTAGTTTGTACATTATTTGAGATCCATAGATCTACGGGATAAAAAATCATGAGGACGTGGTGGTCGAGATAATCTGTTTTCTTTGAGCAGAGTGTATAAATGAAGTATGTGAGACTAAAGAGATCCAAAGATCTGCAGCTGATCAACGTGTGACTTGGATTGAAGAAATGCTCTGAAAGTGTCTAGTTTCCCCTAGAAATCCCAGATGATTCACGTTTACCCCTAACTTACATAACAACTATAATTTTAACATTTTTAACATCTGTTCAGCTTTTGTGTTGTTGTTTTTTTTTGTTTGTTTTTATTTAGAGTTCTCAATTTTTCAAAAAGTGAAAAGGAAAAACATAAAACCATAAATGGATAAAATGCACAACAAAACATTTTAAATGTTTTTTAACTTTATTCGTCACCGTCTTTAACGATAATCATCACGATTTCAATCATGTGACCCGCTTTGGTGACAAAAAATATGACACGACTTATTATGGCATGAGAACAAAATAGTACAATGCATACCCATGAGATCCTAATGTTGTGGCCATGACTTAAGAATGTGTGGTAATGAGATCATTCACGTCCCAGATGTGACAGGATGATTGTTGTTTTGGAGTGATGCTGTGTTGTCAGTGAGTAAATAAAGCTAATCATTCATCTTCACTAACAAAATCTATTTCAATTTGTCTGTAGGTTATGAGAGGCTAAACGTAATAAATTTATTAAGTTGTTGCCACAACATAGTATCTTGTTCCCTTGCCTTAGTAAGTCAGGGAGACAGAATTTATTTCTCTCTCTGCTCCCGATGTCACCAGAACGGCTCCGAAATGGTTATGGAGTGAAAAAAAAAACTTTTTTTTTATTTATTTATTTTTTTTTATTATTAATTACACAAATATTTTAAGGTATTGTTAAATATTAACATTTATTATTCCTCTATTTTTTAGGAATTATTACTCTATTCTGGATTGCTTTGTGCCACACAAATCACTGTAAATGTACATGTACTTTGCTCAGCCTGAGTGCAGCTACACAATGCGGCCACCAGGGGTCAGACATAACCCAAGCACAGCACTCCAGCATATTTGTTTCTTCCAAGCCATGACTTTTACACTTTTCCTCTTCTCTGCTCCACTTCTCAAAGTAAAAAAAAAAAAATTAAATTTTAAGTTTAATTTGTTTTACCATGATCCTAGATGCTGCATGATACATAATAAAGGCATAAATCACATATTCAGATGTTATTCATTTCTGATTTTGTAGACTGTAGACTGTATTGCCACCTTACAGCTCCAGGGTTTGATCCTCGGCTTGGGCCCGGATTAGTTAGGTGTGAATGACGGTTCTCCACCTGCGATCCATGGCAACCCTTGACTAGTATAAAGAACTTACTAAGAACTTGCCAAACACCCAGGTAAAAAATTCCAGCTTACTCTGACTACCCGGCCGTTACCAGAGCATGCCAAACTGGTCCAGCTGGTAAACCATCTTCACCAGATAAATGGAAACGAAAGTGCTGTTAATGGAAACGGTTTCTGAATTGCAGAGCAACATAACACACTACGGACATTTCAAACATGTATCGATCAGTTTACACAAAGAATAAGATGAAAAAAAATTAATAACCAGGTATCTAAGATGGCATATAATCATGGCCTATCTCCCGGCAACACATAACTCTAGGGGTCTCCACCTTTTTCAAGGGGAGGCAAAAAATAAATAAATAAATAAATAAATAGACATTATGGACATTCTGGGTACCTAAAAGCTTGGACGATGTATTATTAAAAAAATTAAAAAAAAACAGATTAATAAGGCAGAGGAGTCTAGTTTAGACTTGATTTTGCATGTGAGTGCTGAATCGATGGTCACGTGAGCACCACTGAGTATCTTAGGTATATCCGGAGAACTTAAAAGCAATAGGCAGAACGGAGACAAAACATCCCCTAGTCCTCCAGCTGTCCTTTAGAGGTCTCTGTCTCTGTTTAAACTTCTCATCGTCACTATGATTGCGTATGTTAACCTTACGTTCAAGCATATTTACTCATTTAAAATATTTTAATCAAGATCGTTTTTTTTTTTTTTTTTTACGTCAACACTATAATAAATAAAAAAAACTGGTTAGAACTGGTTCAGTACTGAATAATGATCTAGAACAGTACATAAGTATGTGATTTGAGACAAGTTGCTAATCTGCTTATCGGCGGCAGATGGACAGAGACAGTTGTCCATTGTTTGCTGAGCTACACTACTGCAAAAGACTTAAATATGAGCTGTGCACAAGTGCGAAGGAGGCGTAAGACCGACTGTGGCTCGGAGCCCACTGCGGACGTTCCCGTGAACATTCAGTCGACGGATAACGTGTCGCGGAAGCGACGCGTCTGTCGGTGGGAACTGAACACACAATCATTCACGAACACCACTTGCACGTTACAGGAACTCCACATGTTTGGGCCATTGATGGAGTTCCTGGGAGGCCAGCATTTAAGACATGAACTATGGCCAAACATTCTACCATGATGGTATCCAAGCACTAGTGAGACGCTGGGATGAGTGCATTAGTGTAAGCAGGAGATTAGATAGAGAAATAAAGCTAGTTTTTACTCTCATAAGTTTGTTCTGTTATTCTGCGCAATCAAAAGTCCCGGTTTGACTTGAACGCCCCTCGCCCAAGTGTTACCTGAAGGGTTACCTCACAAACTCACATAAAAATCAGTTTGATAAATTATTTTGATGAGGAGATTTTTCAAGTGCGACTCTCATTTAGAAACTCGGAGGACGTTGTTGTTGTTGTTGTTGTTGTTTCTTAAGTTAACACCATTTTAAAAAATACTAAATTCTGTCCTATTTCACACAAACCGCAGCAGCTTTGCATTCAGGATTTCGGTTCATCATACACCATGTGATGGGGCTGAGTGTTTGTGTGTGTGTGTGTTTGTGTGTGTGTGTGTGTGTGTGTGTGTGTGTGTGTGTGTGTGAGCGTGTGATGCCAGTCAGCTTCTTATTTTAGCTCAATGTGACCGTAGCCATTCACACTCCGCCTTAATATGTTGAATAAAATATATGTTGTTTTTTTCCACAATAAGTAACATGAATCATTGCTTTAAACACCACTGACAGTCAGACAGACAGCCTGTAAATTCAGGCCTCGTCATTTAGCTAGCATGCTAGGATTAGCAAACTAGCTTGCTGCTAATACTACTAACAGCTTACTGAGCTAACGGCTGACGTCAGTGAACTAGCTAGAAGACAGGATTTGTTATAATCCTAAAGGTTTTGTTCTTTTTTACATGGTACATACTGAATAACGAATGTGTAGAATAAAAACGTTATTTTTATGACATGTATGCAGGCTAATGGAGACAGATATACTTAGCCATCCAATTTAGTGAGCAGATAAACACAAGTTGTCCTTATAACTTTATAACTTATAATCTCATAATTTGTTGTGTTATATGATGTGTAAATATATATATTTTTTTTTAAACGATGAGTATCCGTGCTTAATGGTTAGAACTCTGGGTTCTGGGTTCGATTCCCATCTTGGGGTCTGTGTGCATTGAGTTTGCATGTTCTCCCCAGGCGTCCAAAGACATGCAGATTTGGCTAACTGACGTTCCCAAAATGCCCATAGTGTGTATATGTGCGTGTGCCCTGTGATGGATTGGCACCCCGTCCAAGGGGGTCTCCTGGGATAGGTTTCAGACCCCTATCCTATATATTATATTATTATTATTCAAAGCCTGTATTTAAGGCCTCCCTTAACAGTAGCTAGTTTTCTCACTCTGAGTAACGTCAGAAGAACCTCACAAACTCGTTAGGGTTCCAGCATTTATCTTCAGATGTACAAATCTACTAAGCCATAAGCAAAACCTTAAAAGGAAAACAAAGCATTGCTTTCATTGCGAAATCTCGCGAAACCCTCAATGACTCAAATACCTCCAGGTGTTTAAACCTGCACTTAAAAATCCTCGACAAGACCGAATTCTCAAAACCAATCGTAACGCAGAAAATGGGATTTCTCAACCTCACGCAAGCTCGCCAATACAGGCTGGATCATAATTAGTACCTATAAAATCACTTAATTCTACATGCATGTAGTTTAGACTGACACTGAGATTTAATAATTCACAAATATTGTGCTGAACTGTACTAATTTGAGTCCTGACTATATTCTCGGTTTCTAACAAGATAAAAAAATTTTAACCGATCATAACGTATAACATTAGAGTTTGGCTATCAATTCAGTTTTTTTTTTTTTTTTTTTTTTTTATTTACATTGATGTTTATTTTGGAGGCCTATCATTTCAGAGTGGTTAGCACTGTCGCCTTGTATACCACCAGGGTCCGGGTTCGATTCCCACCTCTGGGTCTGTGTGCATAGAGTTTGCATGTTCTCCCCATTCTTGACTGGTTTCCTCCCACAGTCCAAAGACATGCAGATTAGGCTAACTGGCGTTCGCACATTGCCCGTAGTGTGTGAGTGTGTGGGCCAGAGGTCATAAAAATGGAAATAGATAATAATAATAATAATCACCACTGGCCTCCACTTTCCCTATTTGGACTACAGACAAAATAGTTTGACGTTTGTTAGCTGCTAGTTTCACTGCTAGTTAGCTGACTAACTAAAACGCAATTGACATTATTCCCTAGTTTGTTCTGTCCAGCTTCTTTAAGCGGCTGAATAGGTTTAAGGCTTCTATAGGGTTTGTCCTATAATATTTAAGCCATCTGTCCAAACAAATCTGTCAGCCAAGAAGCAAAAAGCAAAAAAAAAAAACACGTTTTAGTGTTGTTGCTGCTGCCAATACAACCGAGCACGATGTAGCATGATGGCTTAGTGGTTAGCACTGCCGCCTTGTACCTCCGGGGCCTGGGTTTGATTCCCACCGTATCATACAAATAGTATGTGTGCATATAGGTGGAATGTTCTCCCCATACTTGGTGGGTTTCCTCTGGGTCCTCCAGTTTTCTCCCACAGTCTAAAGACATACAGATTAGGCTACTTGGCGAACTTCCGAAATTGCCCATAGTATGTGAATGTCCGACCACGGTTGTAAAAATGGAAATAAATACAATTTGTCCAACTAGGAACCGTCCAGGCCAATGGTGACCGTTGTACTTATTCCCACTTGTACGAGCATGGTAGGACCTCCGGTCAACATTCACATCTGGGGACACTAATTAGCCTAATCTGCATGTTTTTGGACTATGGGAGGAAACCGGAGTACCCCGAGGAAACCCACCAAGCATGGGGGAGAACATGCACGCAGAACCGAGGTGGGAATCAAACCCGGACCCTGGAGGTGCAGGGCGACAGTGCTAACCACTGAGCCACCGTAGTATGAAATAACGTATCTAATATGGTACAGTATTTACAGACACACTGTATTAGATCCATGCTGAACCTTGGTAGCCATTGTGGTACCCAATAAGTACAAAATATTGTGGTGCACACTATAGTACTACCAAGGTACCCACTATAAAGTCCAGTGGTTCTTCCCATGTGTCTCTATTATATTATTATATCGGTGTGTGTCTGTTTACAGTGTTTATCATGTATCACGTGTCTGCCAGGCTATCTCTGAAAGTCACAGATACAAGGGATTTGCAATCTCTCTCTCACACACACACACACACACCCCAACACAGACACACACATTGGGCCGTCCCACTGTTCTTTTGCCCCTCCCTTCCCCTTGCTCTCTCCCCTCATTGCTCTCTGCATCGGCACGTGACGAGTCGCCTGCACATGGCCTCAACGTGTGAGACACAGAGCAAGAGGGAGGACGAGGGAACAAGCTTCAAAAACACGCAAAGAAAACACACACACACTGCTCGGATCCACCCCTCCCTTTCCCATTTCTCTCCTTCTTTTCCTTTCTGTTTCCCAGCTTTATTCCTCAGCTGTTCTTTCTTTTTTTTTTTTTTCTTCCCCCCCTTTTCTTTTTTTTTTTGCTTTCTATACAACAAACTCTGTTCCAATGGATCTTTAACTGCAGATTTATTTTTGATTTAAGACAGAACGTGTTTGCTCAGCGGCTCTTTTGGAATTCATAATGTTCCTGCAACATAGAACCTCAGTCACTAAGCTGCAACCTCTGCATGTGTTCTACATTCATTTTGTTTAGTGTTTTTTAATAAACCTGAATAAACACCTTAAACAAAGCTTTGGCCATTATTAAAGCTCTCTCAACATTAAACAACGATAATTATTAGTATGATTTGGTAGATAATCCTTTTGAAGCATTGCAGCTTTTTTCTTATTGAATATGATTATTAATATGAATCTGTGAATATTATTACTAATGAGCTCTTGCGCTTAAAATACTAAACCTCAGGCCTTTTTGTAATGCAACTCGGTATTGAAAGGTATTTTATCCCACTAAGGTATTGTTTAGGAAAAGGAAATGGCTCGGTGTTGGTGTTGCACGATATTATATTACTCGTATTGTTGTTGTATCTCGTTTCTTTTATACTCACCGCTTTCAAAATCTCGAGTTATACCGCGCGTACTCCGTAATACACGATGAAAAATAATGCATAATGCAAAAATACCATATAATGCTGTAACTTTTTGCGGATTATTTTCTAACATTCGAATTAGGGCTCGGAGAGAGCGGACTTTAGTTCTAAAGATTTATTGCGCTGGACACGAGAAGCCAGACGCCTCAGGGAAGCCAGTTTATGCCTCACTGCAACATTAACCACTGAGCCTGAGTGCACATGCATCTGCGGTCACATAACTACATCCATAGGCCTATAAACTAAATACACTCACTTACACACGGTGAGACCAAAAGTATGCGGACATGACCATCACACCGATGTGTTATTTTTTGTTTGTCTGTTTTATGTCATTGCATGAAATCAGGACGATGTCCTTGTCCACACAGCGAGCTCCGTGAAGACGTCATGTCTTAAAGTGTTACGATTGGAGTGAAAGGGTGTCCTCAAGCCCACTCGACACCTTTGGGACCAACTGGAATTGGAGCCTCTTTGATGTCCCAACATCAGCACCTTGCGCTCGGTAATGCTCTTATAGCTGAAGACAATAAAGACAAAATCCCCAGAGCCTTGAAACACTTCCAGCACAAACCCTTTCCAGAAGAGAATCATTAAAGCGCATTACATTTCGAATGGGCTGCTCAACTACTGTAGCACGTGGCTGCGACGCTCAGGTGTCCACAAACTTTTGGTCATGAAGCGTATATCTCATATTTTCCAGGCTAATCGAGTCCACATGCAAAAAAAAAGTCCTAAAACATACAATATTTTTAAGACACCTGTCAAAAAAAAGCTCCTTGTCGAGCCTCAATCGGTTTAGCACTAACTTCATACTATATTTAACCTACTGACCAGCAATTCACATAAATGCATGACCGCTTCTTGACTCTTACCGTGCAGACACTCGGGACTTCCCAGCATTCCTGTAGTTGGGACCTGTGGCACGTCTAGTCCTAGAAGGGAGGACGAGGATGACGAGGACGAGAGCGAAGAGATGGACGAGGCTGACGAGGACCCGGGAGACGGTGAAGAGCTCTGGGTTGGAATGGCTGATTGCATGCCCTGAGAGGGGATGAGCGCCTGAGCGCCAGAGGTGCTCCCCAGTGGCATGTGCCCCATACCGTTCTCCGTCAGGAACTCCTCCAAGTCCATGAACTGCCGCTGGAACAGGCCGCCGTCGCATGGTAGAGAGCGTTCCCACAGCAACGGGCCCAGGAAAGCCGTCTGCGAAGAGCCACGCATGGAGCCGCTGGTCCCGGTCCCGATTCCACTTAACGAATCCTCGTCGGAGTCCAGGGGTTTGTCTTGATCTGTAATGAAAACAGATATTCGGGTTGTTATATTAATTAGGATGATGTGCTGCCATCTTCTAAAGATTTCCTTTCCTATCCATCCAGCCATCTAGGAACTTCTGTAAGCCAATGCTGACTATTGTATTTATTCCCATTTTTACGACCGTGGTACTGTAGGTCAACGCACATTCACTCACTGGGAACGCCAATTAGCCTAATCTGTGCTTTCTTTGGACTGTTGGAGGAAACCGGAGTACCCAACCAAGCACTGGGAGAACATGCACACAGACCCTGAGGTGGGAATCGAACCCGGACCCTGAAGGTGCTAAGCCGCCAAGTCTTTCCTAAGGATTCCTAAATGCTTCAGAGATGCTCGTTACAAAACTGTACAAGCTGGCAGGATAGGAAGCACACACTCCACAACAACCACAACGCCAGGTAAAAACCTTGTATCTGCGCCAGGAGCTGAAGAAGAGCAATGACAGGAATAGCACATTGCCCATGACTCTAAAATATTGACTCGACAATCAATGAGCGAAGCATGAAAGTCAGCTGGTCAGAGGTTTATTTATTTATTTTTTATTTAAAAAAGAGCTGTAGTTATTGGAGGAGGGGGATTGAAAAGGAGTAGGATGAGAAGTGAGGAAAGGAGACTGCGTGGGTGTATATGAGGGCGTTGAATAAAGGCTGAAGAGAAGAAGAAGCTCTGCAACCAGAGCCAAAGCTTCAGGAGAAAATTTCAGCTATGCCTACAGAACGGCGCTTTTTGTATATATATATAAATATATATCCCAGATGTCTTTTTTAAAAACTCGGGAAGCAATGATGTCTGCAAGACATCTCTATACAGACTTTTTATTATTACAATTATTATTATTGTTTAGTTCTCATCGTCACATATAACTGATATCTTAAACATTACAGAAATGATGCTTACCATATTACATTGTATATGACATGCATGCATTGTTTGTTTTTTTTCATAGAAGATGCTAAGAAAAGCTATGCTTGTAATATGAAAGGAATAGAAAATGCATTAACCTTTAAACCTTTAAGAAATACAACATTAATTCGTGCTACTAATGAAATTGTTTTTTTGTTTTTTCATAGGCAAGCTGTGTAGTACTGTAATTATGCTGTTACTAGCCTTTTCGACCAGGATTAAGGCCTCACACACACACACACACACACAGATAGAGAGATAGACTCACCGATCATCTCGCAGCAGTCTTTCCCTCTGCTGTCTCCTTTAATGGGAAGCTGGAGGAGAGACTTCAGGCTGGCCACCGAGCCCAGGTGTCCATTGGGCGCTGTAGACGCCGGGCCGAACTGTGCACTACCCCCAGAGGGAATATCTGGAGGAGGTAAAAGCTGAGAAAGAGGTCTGGACATAGCCTGACTATATAATTTTTTTTTTTTTTTTTTTAATCCAACCAACTAGCCTGTGAGTGCTGGTTTAGAGCTGATCTCCTTCGCTTCCCTTCTGCTGACCATTGATGAGAAAGAAGAGGAGAGGGTTCACATCTCAAACAACATCCAGAATGATTTGCTTTCGAAGCCCTCCAAAAATCAATCCATTATTATTATTATTATTATTATTGTTGTTGTTGTTGTTGTTATGAAGGATCTGTCTATTCTGCAGCACTTTGCTCATTGGTTTTAAAGGTTTGAACGCAAAAGTTGCATAAAGCATGAAAGCTCACACTCTTGACGTCTCTGCACGAGCTTTAGTCCGGGTATATGCTGACATTTGGCACCGATTTGAGCTCGAGCTCCTTCCGGCATGGACGAAAATAATTCCTCGAGTGAGCTGCGACTATTAGACAGATAGAGAGACAGATAAATAGAGATAGACAGATACAGAGAGAGAGAGAGAGAGAGGCAGGTTCCAGTCGCTCCAACTCTCATTTAACACCCAGCAGCTGTAATCCTCTACACCGCTTTTGTTTTGTTTTTGTTTGTTCCTTCTTTTTTTTTTTCCCCCTCTTCGTCCGCCGCTGTCGTTATTCTATTCCATCGCGTGCGCTCCGGAGCGCTCGAGACCGCGGCTCTACGGCGGTCAGCTGGAACGAACACGGGCGAGCTCTCGTGACGTCACCCCTCACGGGGACGCGGAGCGCTCGGGGGCGTCGCTCATGCATAAATTATGACGAGTGGGCGGGGACGGGGCGGGCGCGTGTTCGAATTCGCGTTTCG
>JAQMYJ010000021.1:13308334-13324680 GCA_030014305.1 Clarias laeviceps | reverse complement strand
GGGGCTGTATCAGGGTCACTGCGCCTGATACGGAAAGGGGGGGGGGGGTTTGAGTTAGTTGTGTTAACCCTTTAACTGTCTAGTGATGCACTCACTTCGACCTCAGTGCATTTTATATATTTTATATATAGATTATTTAATTTAGAATGTACATCATAAATAGATAAGAAGAATATTTATAAATATTACTAGTGATAAAGGCTTTGCATATCTATCTATAAAAAAATAATTTCTAAATTGTTTTGTGCAGCCTGTTTTAGTATGCTAGTTAGGCCCAACCTCCTTTCCATGGCACTAAGATCATGTGACCTGAGAGCTCATTATAAGCTTCTTCAAAACAACCATCAGAGCACACAAAAAAAAGGACGCAAGATTTTTACAAATGTTGCCCAGAAAGATCTTTTTAATTGTTTGGGTTCCCAATATCGTTCGTTTCTTGCCATCTTGTCATGTGATTGTTGTATCTGCATATTCATTTAATAATCATTAGCGTCTCCCAAAGATGGGCATGAACACGTGGTAAATTATTTCACTGTTCAATTTCAATGTTTCAATGTTCAATTTGCTAGAGTGACTTTATTTTATTGTTTTACATAGATCGATCTTTAAGCTGCTATTGTTAAGCACGTGCATGTATTCCAGCAGGCACTGTATCATGATTCACAGCTTTCTGAGATATGTGATAAACAATTTCACTGTGTTGTACTATACACATAACATATAACTCCTAACAACAATTATGATTATTATTATTATTTGTATTATTGTTATACATTTCCATACCATGGTGGATTTGTGGTTAGCACTGTGGCTTCGCACCGCCAGGGCTGAGGGTTTGATTCCCGCCTCATGCCTATGTGCATGGAGTTTGCACGTTCATCCTGTGCCCTTGGGTTTTCTCCCAAAGACATGCAAATTAGGCTAATTAGGCTATATATATATATATATATATATATATACAGGATATGTGGTACAGAAGATGCATCCGTATACTCAACTTATCTTGAGTAAGGCAGGAGACACCCTCCACAGAGTGGCAACCCATGACAGGGCAAAAGCACACACACAAAATGCCAATCAGCCTACTTCTGGAGAAAACCCATCACCATGGGGAGAAAATGCAAACTCTTTACACACACACACACACAGGTGAGATTTGCACTGCCAGCCCCGGTGGTGCAAGGCAGTGGTGGTAACCATTAAGCCACTGTGTCATTTTTATAATAATAATAATAAAGTTATCAAATCTTAATAACTAAAAAAAAAAAATGTTGATCATTACTGCCCTGTGATGGAATAGCACCCCATCCATGGTGAATGAATGTTGATCATTCCCAGATTTCTGTTAATGCTAGCTTTTTATTAAATATTTTTCCTTTTTTAAAAATACATTTTTCACTTGTGTGTGAGCCATGTTATCTTTTGACCCACATGTCATTACATCTGATGTTACTGACAGCATAAGGGTGAAGGTTTTTATGTCGCAACCCTCATGGCTGCAGGTTTCATTAACACAGACTGCTCATGCTTGTGTTAGTTGATGTCATGTGCACTCTCTCTATTTGAATTTTGAGCAAATAATCATGGAAGTGTTTGGGCCTGACTGCTTTTAATTAGGCCCATGTATAACCATGAAAAAACCATGTATAACTATGTATAACCATATGCATGACAATGTATAACCATGCATAACCATGAATGATAATGCATTAAAAGCAATCAGGCTCATGTATAACCATGTATAATCATACATAACCACACACTGACATGCATACTACATATATAACTATGCATAAGCATGTATCCCCATCTATTAAAAGCAATCAGGCTCATGTTTAACCATGTATAATCAAATATAACCATTCATAACCATGCATTAAAAGCAACCAGGCCCATGTCTAACCACGTATAACTATGTAAAGCCATGCATTAAAAGCAATAATGTGCATGTTTAACCATGTTTAAATTAGTATGATAAAGAAAAAATATATAGACTGATTTACATTCAAACACCATATAATAATAATAATCAGTCAACTCCTCCATAACCCACACAAACATTTTGCCCACTGGGGTAAAAAAAAGAAAGAAAAAAAAACACCTCGTGGCCCAACTCCAGCACATGGCCCGTGCACGCGCGGTTACTACCTTACCGGCAGCCTTCCTGCGATCTGATTGGACGAAAGTAGGTCACTGCTGGCGCTTCACCGCGTCCCATTGGTGCAATATAAGACACTAGCCACGCCCCCTGTGCTCACTTTATTGCTGTGGCCGCGTGAGCTGAGACTAAAGCCCCACACGGTGAGGTGAGCTCCATGGATTTAGTGCAGAACCTCGTACAAACATTAAAAAACCCCTCCGTTAGGTGGCGTGGTTTGTCTTAATCGTTCAATACTTACCCGTATTATACTGCTGGATGTTTTCCTGAAAAATGCAGGAGGATGCAGTGTGTGTGTGTGTGTCATGGAAATATTCTGAATTACGCATAAGGCATAGAGTTAAAAAATATATATATTAATGTTTATATATATTTTTATAGTTTTAAAAAAAATTGTACTGTGTGGAATTATCCAGCGCTACTCATCAAGCAGTTTGAAGTTGGGCTTTTACCGCCATCTAGTGAACAAATTGTGTCATGCAGCTTAATGCATTTGTTTTGTTTTTTTATACTGGTTAAACTGAATACATTTGGAAAACACTGCAAATGTGTAACTTTTTAGATCAGTTTAGTGATTACAAATGGGTTTAGTGAAGTCAGTGCAGTCGATTCCACTTTTCAGCAAGCGAAAAACTCGAACAGACGGCTGTGTGCCTCTGCCACGGCAACCCTGCAGGCATTCTCCTCCCCGCCTCTAATGGCGTATGGCACTGCAGAGGGCATGTGCCAGAACATGTGAGTATAGAGACAGCTCCAGTAAGCCGAAGCAGCGGCAATGCAAGCGCCAGGTGCGTGCCACCTGGTCCATCCTGAACCGTTTCTAAACACCCCGCTGTCGTATACGCCTGCCTCGTAACGCAAAGCTTTAACAAATAAAGAACACGGGTGAGGGTTTATACTCTTCCAGAATATCATTAAACTAAATCCTGAGTGACTGTTGACAGAGTTTCTTTTGTTGTTGTTGCAAGGAAGAAAAAACAAATAAAATAAAAACAATAGTTTAGTATTTATACATCGTGTTTTAGTTTACTGAGATTACACTGGGACAGAGGAGCTAAGCAAAGTATTGAAATGTATACAATAGTGTTGGGGACCTGTGCTATACTTGTTTAGATTAGACAATTGGGGAGGAAAAGGGGGAGGGGGGTGGGGGGTGAAGGGTTAAAAAGGAAAAAATAAAATAAAAATCACATTGATACATATATATTCCCCTCATCTTAAAACGTACATACACGCCCAACCACAAATAGTACAAATGATTAAAAAACTTGCACTCTTCGAAGAAAAAAAAAGGAAGCCAAAAAAAAAAAAAAAAAGATACATAAAATATAATACGCATTTTACAGTTACGGACTGGTCTCTCCGCTCCTACTCGCGCCGATCCGTCATCACAACCGAAGATATAACACTTGTCATAGAAATACCTACAAAATTACATATTTCTTAAAAAACAGGTGACATTAAACTTATGGAACATGGCATCTATTGAGCTACAGTGCCCCCCACCCCATCAGTTATGCAACAATATTTCAAATGACTTACATTTTGAGTTTGTTTTTTTTTTCTTTTCTTTTTCGAAGCAAGAATGAGTATTAGTTTTCAAAGGTTAAAGTTTGAAAACATAAGTGTCTTAGTAGATTTGTCCTTTTAAAAACAATATACAATTATGTTCAACAACCTTTCAAACCAGCAAAATTAGTCCCAGGACACGCATTTCTATAATAAACACAAGGAAGAAGGGGGGGGGGGGGCTAGGGCACAGGCCACAAAAAAAAAAAAAAAAAAAAAACAGAAAAGGGTACATATATTTTTAAAATAATAATAATAATAATAATAAAATAAAATAAAAAAAGACTATACTGCCGTAATTTTTTATGTAATAAGGTGAAAGTCATTTATAGAGGGGGGGGGAAACAGGGAAAATATTATAAAAATTACTGTTGAGATTAGGTCATTCTTACTGGTTTGCATTCATGTTCGCAGCACAAAAAGAGAAAAAAAAAATGTACGAAAATACAGAATGAATGTGGGTTTCTTTTTTTTCTTTTCTTTTTTTTTTTTAAGAGGATAGAGATGCTACTATAACAACAAAAGGTGCTACCAAATAGTCCCATAATCTAAAATATTCTTCCCCTTTGGAGAAACCATGTTTCAGATCCATGTCCTTGATGGATGTGTGTTCTGTCTTTTACTTGTTTAGATACAGGCTTAAATGTTCATGTTGTTATTAGAGGCACTCCCTTGGCTAAAACCAGAGACCATCTATAATATTGAGTGTGTTTGTGTGTGTGGCTGTTAATATGTAGTGGATTTTCAAGTCAGAACTTCCACTGTGCATTATTTAGGTGTGTGTTTGTGTGTGTGGGGAGGGGAAGGTCTCTAGGATTTCTAAAACTCATCAGTTTTGACGGTCATAATTTTCTATTTTCTTTCTGCTTGAAAAAAATACTTTAGTGCCTGTACTCTGCGATGCCACCCGATCTTTCCAGATAATACTCTCCTTTCTGAGAATAAGTCCCCTTTGGTGTTTTCCGTCCTCCGCCAACTCGCCTACAAGCAAATTTATGCCTCTGGAGCAGGGCCGCATTCCAGAACCGCGAGGGGCACTGGGGGCAAGAAAAAGATCCTTGGGAAAGGTGCCGAGCCCGATGGCGGAGAGCTGAGAGGAGCCTTCGAGAGCGCTTCCCACAGACTATACAGCGCAGGCGAGCCCGACAGCCGTGTTTTCTCGGCGGGTGCCTGATCACGCGGTGGACCGAATGGGTTAGGCGTCGTGTAAAGGTGGTGAAAGGACAAATAGGGCACGTGAAGAACCTCGAAGGAACCATCAACGACCTCAAACCGCGCACTTTCATCCTGCCCGCACGCCACGTCCCGAGCCCTAAATGAATCCCAATTCCTCCAGTATACTTCGCCCATCTTAACTGGGCTATCCATCGTTTCCGTCTAAGTTGCTGCTGAAGCTTGTTTTTTTTCCCCTGCAAAAATCTGAGCCATCTCGCGTTCTCGAATTCATCGAACCCGCCGCTCCCAAATCTGGGTTTTTTCTTTTTTTTTTTTCTCTTTTTCTGACCGATGTCTCCGTGCGCCTGTAGAAGCTGATGATGCAGATGCTGGGGCTGCATTTGAAACGGGTGCTGCTGCTGCTGCTGCTGCTGTTGCTGTTGTTGCTGTTGTTGCTGCTGGTGGTACGGAGAAATAGCGAGCGGAGAAGATGAAATGTGAATGTGAGAGGGAGCAGAATGAATGGGGTTGCCTGTAATCCCTTGATAAATCTGTTGTCCCTTCCCGCTTACGGGCTGCTGATGGGAAAGGGGCCCTAAACTGGAGTGCGAGTAGTGAGGGTGCTGAGGGTGTGAAGGGGCACTACGATTTGAATTATGAAGCCCTGACTCCGGTGTGTAGAAGAGCGGGGAATATCCAGCAGGCTGAGAGTGAAGATGCTGCGTATGGGCGATGGTTGAATGCGTTTGCTGAACATTGTGACTTCCGGTTTCTGGAGCCAGACTGAGGAGGACGTTAGTGGCAGCCTCGCTTTCTGTTAATGACGACCCGTTTCCTCCGCCGGATCCGCTTCCTGTTGGCTGGGTGGGCGGTCCGGCACGTGCCAAACCGTGCTGAGACAAGCGGTGCCTCGTCAGACTGTTTGAGTAAGCGAAGGCTTTTCCGCACACCTCGCAGGAAAAAAGTTTCTCCCCGCCATGCTCATGAATGGCTTGGTGATGGGCGGTCAAATGGAAGTGGTGGCGGAACGACTTCCAGCAGATTTCACACGTATAAAGCTTAGGAGGCGGCTGGTTGGATGTGCTAGCGCTGGATCCTTGAGCTTTGTTTTGAGAATAAGAGTAATACGATCCAGGGGCCGTTTGATTTGCGTCTTGATGAACTGCTCCTCCTTGATTTGCCGACGACTTGGTTTTGCTCCGTCTCGGCTTGAAATCGCCTCGGAGGTGCAGCTTTTCGTGTCTTTTCAGACTTTGCGCATAGCCGAAATCTTTTCCACAGAGAGAGCATTTGAAGTTCTTCTCTCCTGAATGAACAGTCTGATGTTTAGTAAGATGGAAAGGCTCACGAAAATCTTTGCCACAAACATCGCAATGGAATGGCTTTTCTCCTGTATGGACGCGTTCGTGCCGGCGGAGGGTCTCGCGTCTGCCGAAGCCACGCCCACAAACAGTGCATAAATATGGCCTTTCTGCTCCGTCCCCGCGAGTGCCGTTCTGACTATTCCGTCTACGCTTTACACCCTCTCCAGGGATACCACCTGGCCTAGGCTCCCTCTTTTGTCTGGGCTTTCTTGGCCGCTTCGGTTTGGCATTAGGCGTGGCGTTTTGCGAATTAGGCTGCTGTTGCTGAGCAGGATGAGAAAGAGGCATCATAGATCCGTTCAAACACTCGTCATTTCCTCCGTTTCCTGCAGATGTAGAAGACGGGCCTCCGAGTGACCCAAAGCCAAGGCCTCCCAACAAACCACCGATTATATCTCGCCGTTCCTCTCTTCCGCCGTTGCTGTTTATTTCGGGTAACACAGAGGCAGCGGCGGCTGCAGCTATCGCGGACATGGCACTGCTGGTGACTTCGTCTTCTGAATCATCGAGAAGAGAAGAAAGAGGAAGATGTGGCTGCTGTTGATGATGGTGATGCTGTTGCTGATTTGGAGGATGTGGGTGAAGGGTCGGCGCCAGAGGGGCTTTTCTAAGAGCGGGGCCTGACAAGCTGTTGGTACACGAGCCGTCTCCAGAATATGAGGTCAGGGTACTCGGTGGTCGACGATAATCATCGACCCTATAGGACGTTTGGTAGGGATCTCTCGAATACGGCGAATTGTATTTCGCTTCCGGCTTGTCAGCAGGATTTGAATTCCCTGCTCTCCCCTGGGGATAGAGGCCGTCGCACGACATCTCCGTCGCGCCTCCCTCAGTTTTCGCGTAGCCCAGTTCTTTTTCGTCTCCCATCTGTCCACCTTGGTATTCGCTATTCTCCACCTTGTCGTCAGAACTCACAGAGCAGCCATCGCTGCTTCGCGAACTCGAGCCCCTACCCGGTTTGCCGCACGAACCGGACGCGGCATGGTTAAGCAAGCCCGTGCTATCTCTAAAGCAGCGATCGCAAGCCGGACAGCGGTAGGGTTTATCCTCGTGAATTTTCTCGTGTCGAGTTAGAGATTCGCGCCGGTTAAAAGATCTCTCACAGGTAGAACAGGCATACGGTCGTGCACCAGAGTGTATAACGCCATGCTGAAGGAGATGGCCTCGTTTTTTGAAACCTTTCCCGCATTCGCTGCAACAGTACGTCTTATCGGGACTCGGGCATGTAGAGGAAGGATCTGGATTGGACTGATTTAGTTCGTGCTGATGGTGGGCATTTTGCTGAGATATGCCGTCTTGTGTCGAGTGAGGGAGACTTGTATCAGACTGATGTTGATGGACTGTATTTGGGGTCGTGTTAACGCTGTTATTGGGGCCGTTACCGCCATCTCCGTGTGTACGTATGTGTCTACGGAGACTAGGGAGGTGTGTGAATGATTTGCCGCACTCTCCACAGTTATAAGGCTCGGGCGGAGTAACAGTGGGCGTCATTGCGGATTGATTATCGGATTTGGGTATCTGTGAGACGTTCGTTACCAAGACGGAGGCAGAATTTGAGGAGGGGGCAGAGGAAGAGACAGTTGAAGAAGAGGAGGAGGAAGGTGTTGAAGGGGAAAGGATCGAAGACGGGTCACTACCGAGACCTCTCATGCCAACCCCTGTACCTCCTCCGACAAGGCCAGAGGACCCATCATGCCCATGCGCGCCAGAGTTGCTATGGCAGTTAGTACTGCTACCGTTACCACTAGTGCCATCGGTTTTTCTCTGGGGCAGGTATCCGGCCATTGCTTTCTTTCTCCTGCTGCCGCTACCTCCGCTTCCTCCCGCCACAGATGAGCCATCCCCTTTCCCATCATCCTTCGGGGTGGAGAGATGGAGTGGAATTGGAAGAGGAAGACCAGCTTCCTGTTGCATTAGGGAAGCTAGCTGATTGGAGGAAAGGACGGGGATGCCTTGAAAGTCGAATCCGCTAAGTGGTGACGGTTGAGGGGCAGGGTGTAGAGGGTGATGTGGATGGGCATGGCTGTGAGGATGAGACAATGCATGTGGTGCTAGCTGCTGCTGTTGCTGCTGAGGCTGAGGGGTGGGGTGGCCGTGTGTGTGAGAAGGGTGAAGTGCTGGGGGAGGAGCTAGACCTGTGTTTGAGTCTGTGAGACTGAGATGATTATGAGGACCTTGCTGAACTAGGAACTGTTCGAGGCTAGCATTGGTAGGCATTCCAGAGAGGAAGTACTGATTGGCTGCAAGCATGCAACTGAACTGCTGGTGTAGACTACGTGCCTCAGACTGAGCCCCAACCAGTCCAGCTACGGTACTACTGCTGGTAGCGGGGTTATTAGAGGTGGTGGTTGAGCTGGATGGAGAAGGTGATGAAGAAGATGGGCCTGGTGATGGCTGAGGCACAGAGAGACCAGGGTGCAGGGGCGGCGGTGGTGGCGGCGGGGCAGACGTCACAACTCCTCCGATCACTCCAGAACCACTAGAGCTACTGCCTCCGGCAAAATCAAACCGCCCCATCCCGGGGTGGAGTGGCTCCTGCGCAAGGGCGGCCTCCGCGGGATGGAAAGGGCGCAAAAACTGCGGGTACCCGGAAGCCGAACTGCCGGTGCTGCTCATTTTGCTAGATTTGCGAGAGCTCTGCGAGGAAGAAGACTGCGTCTGCTGAGGGATGGGTGGAGGCGGCGGCGCGCTCATTTTGGCAAAAATCGACGAGGAATCTGAAAACGCATTGCTTCTAGATCCTTGAAGGGAACCTAAGCCGAGCCCGGAGAGGAGGGCTCCAGAAGCCTCACTTTGCTGTTGCTGCTGCTGAAGCTGTTGCTGGTGTTGAAGTTGCTGTTGGTGCTGCAGCTGTCGTTCAAACCCTAGGCCTTTGAACTGATGAGCCTGGTGCCCACTAAGCATTTCTAAAAGGTCCATAGGGTACTTTCCGAACTGGAACATTTCCCTCAGTGTTGAGGGACACTCCTCTGGTTCCTTCTCGTTCCCGTGTCGCTGCTGTGAAAAATAAAAATAACAAGACAACTGGTTAATGAAACAATTCACAACTCAATTATTCAAGTTCTCTCAATTATAGTAATCTGATGTCTTACCGGCGAGGGAATGTTCCCTTACTTATTTTTTATCTCACAGGCATTTAAAGAAACGGTCCCCATCTGTGTGTCAATGTTGTCGGTTTAAATCACAGTGAAAAGGCAGAAGAAGCAATGCCAGAATGTCCACAGAACGGGATGAAGTCCCAAGTTGGAAGACCAAGAGCACAGCAGTGATATGATCCAGTAGTTCTTGACTCTGTCTGCCGTCAGCAACCTCATTCTAGGTAAAAAAAAGAAGAAAAAAAAGAGAAAATCAATAAAGATTTTAGATAATATGTAGCATTGAAACATACTTGGTCATCAACTGTCAGAGTTTCATCACTGCTCAGGCTGCAAGAATTAAAGAAATGCAAGCACAGCAGCAAGCAAAGAAAAGTAGCTAAACTTCCGAACAAGTTTTTGTTTGTTTGTTTCCTGGTGGCGCCATTAATGCTGTCTTGTGACAAACCGTCAGGATTCTTCAGAAGCCAAATACAAGTAATGATTTAAAAAAAAAAAAAAAAAAAAACGAAAAGAAAACTACTCTATAATTATAGAACTATTACACACACACACACACACACACACACACGTCAGTGACTGAATAATAAAATAACTATGCGCACAGAAACTATATGGCCAAAAGTATGTAGACACCTGATCATCATACCCGTATGTGCTCATTAAAACGCCCTTTCCAGATTTATTTCTTTCCCCATACGGTCATAATAATAACCACCATTTATCCAAGAAGGCTGAGAGAATTTGTGCTCTTCTGAGGCACAAGCCGAGCATTAGTGAGGCCTGGGGGTGGGTTCCAGTTCATTCCAAATGTGTTCGTTGACTTCGAACTTGTTGACTCGTGCTCGAATAGGTTTGGGCCTCTTTGTTACAGTAAAAAAAACAGCATACAGACATTCTATACAAATGCTCCAAACCGTGCAGGGAAAAAACAAAAACAAAAGGTCAGGTGTCCACAAACTTTTGCCCATAGCGTGTGTAATGTGCATAAGGGTGTATATCTTAAACTCTGACTTTCAGTGGACTCTAAAATGGTTTATAAAAATACATTTTATCGTCATTATTGAGAACCGTTACGATATTATCTATGAAATCTTTGCATTGGAGGAAAAAAAGATTTAATTTAAAAAATAAAAAATAAACACTCTCCATGAAGCTTCAGAAAGATAAATTTGAAGAAATTTGGAAGAATTAGAAAAGGGTATATTCCCAAACTGCTCAAGTTTTCAAATATAAATTCTATTCATCACTTACAGAACCATACACAGAACGATACGCAGTGAAATGCTCATACGACTATTCGTGACCTAAAAAACTGAAAGATAAGATAAGATGCAATAAAAGAAAAATTGCACCAAGATAGAAAAATTTGGGATGAATGTACGATCTACAAATTTACAAGGTTAAAATAAAGTAGAATTCAAAACAGAAATGTATATAAAAAGTACAAATTATACAGGATGTGTGGTAGAGTATAAAAGTGAAAAGATCTGACATTTTACATAAAAGTTTTTTTTTTCCTTTTAATTATTTTAACTTTATAAATGAAATGTACCCAATATAAAGAGGAAAGATTTTTAAAAAGATTAAAAAAAAAAAAAGTTCACTGTAGTTGTATTTATCCATGTATAATTGTGTGAATAATACATATGATCGTGAATAAGCTTTAATTTAAAAAATGAATTATTGCTTTAATTGTCTTTCACTGATCTATTATGAACTTTGGTATATTTTCTTATACACCAACAATGCCGTATAATACCCCCTGACAGCTGGGACAAGGCCCCAAAGCCCTTGCTTCATAATTTAAATCCTTTTAATCAGTCCAGCTCTCTCTCTCTCCTCTGTTCACCGTGAAAAACAGAGCGAGTTTTCAAAAAGTTTACAGTTCACACAAATACCCTACGGATGTTCAGTGTGCACGTCATGTTGTAAATATCTAGGAAGGACGGGAATCACCAAGGAGCAATATTATCACGATACCCAGGTGACGATTCGATCTGTATCGCAATTCTATATCAATATAGAGATAGATTTCTATAACTAACGTAGCAAATAACTCGCTTCTACCACAGAGGACAGTCAATAAGTTTAGAATGCGTCACCTGTAGGATCATAGAGGAACTGCAACAAGGTACTGCCTCAAATACAAACATAGACAAATTTTTAAAAATTTCTTAAAAACAGATTTTAAACTCACTGCTACAAAAAAAAAATAATAATAATAACTAAAACATGAACCAAAGAATCACCATACATCACTGAATCGATTATTCGCTGCATTTCTAAATAGCTGGCTAGCTGAATTGGCTCTGAGCCACACACACACACACACACACACACACAAACACTTGCATCATGTTTTTGGTGTTTTGGGGTCTGGGTTGAATTTCCCCAAAATAGAAATTTCCAGTGCGATGTAATAAAAGTGCCATTTGTGGCAATAAACAACTGCTGTATGCATGTTTAGTCCATAGCACGTTTCATCATTAAGACTCATGGTGTTGAAAACAGTGAGCGAGAAAATTAAATTCTGCTTTTTCTTTAAAAATAAATATCTAACTTGTTGCAAGAATACAGAAAATACAGTATTGATAGGGGGGTCGATAGGGATCCACTACTAAAATTTTAAATGCATATAAATCTTTGTGGATTGGGAAATTAATCATATTAAGCGTTAAACAGAAAATCTGTTGATTAAATACTTATGCTGTAGTGTGACAGATTAGTCAATATAAAAAATATTTGTAATAAAATATATTACAAAATAATAGCAGTGTTAGGAGCTTTTGATGTAAATGTCATACTTGTCCTCCACACAAGGATGTAATGACGTATAAGGTCATCATAGTTTTATAATGACCTTATACGTCATATGTAGTGAATATTTTTAATATATATAGATATACATGAATACCAGTTGTAAGACTGACTAATAGAGAAATTTGTTTCAAATGCACTTGTTACACACACTTACACCAGTTTCAACACCACGGGCGGCAATTACTTGAAAAACGCGTACCACTCAACCTGTGTGTTCACTGTCAAGAGGCGTTTGAGGCGCTAAAACGTCACCTTTTTATTGTAATATATTTATTGTTTTAAATATTATAAAAGATTCCTTATAATATTGATATATATATTTATATATATATATAAAATATACTTTTTAGTACAAGTGACACACTCTGAACTATTTTGACATTTTCATCCCGTGTGGTAGGAATGAAATTTCTTGCATTCGTTTTGTAATTAGTTTTTTCCCTTAAAAAAAACAAGTGCAGCATTTAAACAATACAAACTAACTTTAAATACAAGAGTTTAAACATTTAACATCAAAGAAAATTAAGTTACATTGATATTGAGCAGCACGCATCTCTGTTATCGGTCATAATTATTATTTTCCAAACAGACTTGGCAAATAATTCATTCCAACCACACGGGATGAAAATATCTAAATAGTTCAGATATATTTCAAATAATAAATATATTAAAATTATATCTTATATAAAAAGGACGACGTTTTAGCACGTCAAATGCCTCTCGACAGTGAGCACACAGGCTGTGTTTAATCATTCGTTAAACTTTTTTTTCAAAATGTTTAAAAACGTACCAAAATCAGGGGTGGAAATGTAATATCGAAGCAGGATATTTATAAAAAGCGTGATGCTTATAGAATGCAATTTGAATCGAATTGGCACCTGGGTTATTGTGATAATATCGTATCAGGAGGTGACTGTCGATTCCCATTCCTACGGATCCATAATGCTTTACTTCAGATTAGAAATTTGTGTAAAACAAAAACCAAACAAAAAAAATTTAACAAGTCAGATTCTGGTGAATGACTCTGATGAGAACTCACCCAACTCCAACTCGAGCACTCTGCTGAAGTGTGCAGTGTCGGTGCTCTCACTCCGCTTAGTTTTGTAAGCTTGGTAGAGAATGAGCGACTGAAGGGAATAGGGGTGGGTTTTTTTGTCTTTTTAATGAATTATATCCCTCTAAAAAAATATTTTGATCAAATATTTATACATAAGAAAATCCCAAGCAAGAGATAGACGTAAAATGCTACAAATATAGGAAAAGCGTGTGCATAAAAAAATATATATATATAATTCTCAAAAAGTATTTGTATACATATAGTACTAATTAAATTAACCTGCTAAAATAAATCCTGTGCGCTCGCTAACAGTTAGCCAGAGTGCTAACTGTCTCTCTCTCTCTCAGTCTAGCTAGCTAACGCTAGCTAGCTAAATAAACACGGTATTCTGTTTCAAGAATCCATCCGACTCGGAGTGGAACTTAGCATAGCATAAAGCAGATTTAAGTACAATATGAAATAAGTTATATGCAAAACCCAAAAAAACAATGAGGGGAGAAATTAAAAAAAGGCGCCGAAACGTACATGTACACAAAGGCGGTTTCCGATTTCAGGTTAGCGGGTCATTTTTCCTCATCCTCCCGTCGAAAACAGTTTCAAAGGCCTCTCCATTGGCCCGAGAGCTCTTGTTGTCGCCCCGTTAACCAAACCCGATTTCCGCTCGGTTAGCTGGCTAATGCAAACTGATCGCTCTACCCCGGGTCGCTTAAAGCGCGTATTCATCGAAATCGTCCTTCTTAAAGATTCTCCTTGGCTTTAATCGGGGTTATTAGCCAAATATTTTCCCCTCTCACTGTGTCATTTTTTTTTAATGTCCCCGTCTTCCTGTAGGCGCTTATGTTCGTTTCACAGTGGTCGTTTCCGGGCAGTGATCTACTTCCGGCCAGTGTCGCACGATAAAACGTCCGGCTATATTCATATATGTTATGGTTATTATTTAAATTATATATTTATACATTTATTTGCGTTGAAATGT
Organism: Clarias laeviceps; assembly: GCA_030014305.1. Lineage (NCBI taxonomy): Eukaryota > Metazoa > Chordata > Actinopteri > Siluriformes > Clariidae > Clarias > Clarias laeviceps. The sequence goes on along the minus strand of JAQMYJ010000021.1, from coordinate 13,310,483 downwards.
ATTCACTGTACATGATATAAACAATAACGTTTATGATTCGATTAAAATCCTAACAACGAACACAGAATTGCTTTATCAAATATTTTCGATTTAATGCTTGTGTAATCCGTAAAATTGAATCATACGTCGAAGAGTCGATCATTTATCAAAGCCAAAACAAAAGTGAAAGGTTTTCAAAATGCCGTAAAGTATTTAGACTTAAAAAAATAAATATACGTTAAAAAACAATATATGTCTGTGTGTATATTTGTAAGTAAGTATGTATGAGCGTTTTAATGTTTATGATATAACCGAGTGTTTTTTTTTATTATTATTATTATTATTATTATTATATTTGTCATAATAATAGATGAATGGGGGTAATAATTTTTGAATGAAACCACGTTTCATGGTGGTAATATTCCACCCAGTGCCCCAGCTCCGAAGCCATTTTACCCACACTGCTGCTGCTGCTCTTATTCCCCCTCTCTCTCACGTGCGCGCGCGCGCGCTCTGAAGCACTCTCTTGACCCTGCCCCTCAAAATGGCGAATGCCCCTGATGCCTCCCTCAGCAGCTTCCTCATGAAGCACGCATGCACTCTTTACACGGTTAACACAACTCGGATTATTCGTCCTGCTTCCATTAATCGAATAATGACACTTCAGTGGGTTTTATGCAAAGACATAAAGCATGCACCAAATAAAATAATAATAATAATAATAAACCATGCACAGATCCATGCATTTTGTTTGTAACTAAATAATGTAACATTGCATAAGGGACAAAATATGGTATTGTTGCTAAAAAAAATAAAATAAAATAAAAGTGTCTCACCTAGGTGAAAAAAGTGAAATAGGATCATATAACACCTTTTTTCATAATACTTAATGCTTCTTATCTCCTGAGCCATGCTTCTTTTTTTTGTAAATATGCATACGCATGCATATAAGAAACATGTCCTTTTATGTAGTGTCCATAACTTTTTTGAATTAAAATCTTTCACTGATCTTAATTGCCCTTTTAGATGAAACTTCGACATTAAATTTCACATGAAAAGACATAAACCTGAAAACGTGTATTATTCTCACTTATTGTCTATAACCGCTTTAACTCGGAATCTGGAGGTACAAGGCGAGAGTGCTATCCACTAAGCCACCCTGCCATCCCTGTGTATTATTCTAAAATGCAAAATTGTTAAGATATTGCAACATAAATTTGACATAGTCACAAACACTACCGTTTTAATTTTTTATGCTTTTACCAAAAACAGGAATGCTTTTAATTTAAGCAACATTTTTTACAGGTCATATGCTTCTAGAAGCTTCCACCAATTTTAATATCAATATCCATAAAGAAATATGAATAATTTGCATTTTAAATGATTATTCTTTGAAGCGAGACAGAATAATGCTGAAAAATGGCCATTTTGAGGAAGCATATAAAATCATTTCTCCCAAATGGCTTAAGTTAGCAATTTGAAATTTTTTTTGAAGTAGCTTCTTTAGTAAACTTTAGCATTAGCTTCTATGGCACACTCATTTTCTGTATTATATGTACTGTATAACATAAAAAAAATAAAATAACATCAGCACCAATACTGTGTTTTGGACAATATCCTTATGCAATTTTTGGATAATTTCACTTAAGTAGGAATAAAAAATAAAAAAACCATGCCCTTTCAGAAAAAAGCTGAAACTTCTCTATTAAAAATGCATGTAAAAAGGGGGCATTCTGCCCAGTGGTTAGTTCCGTCACCTGCGTCCTCCAGGGTTGCAGGGTTCGAAGCTCTCTGTATGTGTGGAGTTTGCATGTTCTCTCAGTGCGTTGTGAGCTTCCTCCTGGTTCCCTTGTTTCCCCCACAATCACAATGCAAAGACATGTACTTTATGTAGATTAGCATTTTCAAGTTGCCCCGAATGTATGATTGTGTGTGTGTGTGTTTATGATGGGTTTTCATACTTCATTCAGGGTCGCCTGTTCCTTGAGTTAAATAGACTTCACTTGACCCTACACACAATGAGCAGAATGAAGCTGATTTCCCTTAGGAAGAAAAAAAAGCACATAGTATTGCATATATATATATATATACACACACTCAGCAAAAAAAGAAACGTCCCTTTTTCAGGACTGTGTATTTCAACAATAATGTTGTAAAAATCCAAATAACT
>JAQMYJ010000021.1:13283285-13308002 GCA_030014305.1 Clarias laeviceps | reverse complement strand
GTACTTTTGATTTTGAGCCTCCCTTCATTCAGGGACACATTGTGAAACATTTTTACTTTATGTCTTATGGTGTTGACGATAGACGATAATATGAGTGTGAGTGTGTCTGTGTGTACTACATTCAGGGTCACCTGTATATATAACACAGGTCCATACATTTACCTGCACTGACATACTAAAGACATTATAATATAACATTTATTATTATTATTATTATTATTGCATTACTGCTTTATGTGTATTATTCCTCACTCCTCACTTTCAGTTAATTGATTCTCATTTAGGCTGCAAATGTAATAATTTCTATACGAACACATTGTAAACAGTTAATAGAATTACTTAGCCATGAGAAACACACTATAATGTGTGTGGTGTGTGATTAGAGTAAGACTGCAGGCTTGAAACCAGGTAGAAATAAGTGCAGTTATGCAGCCTACTGGAAGAGGGCAAAGAAGTGAGCAGGAAAGAAAAGGTTACATTATATAGTACTGTGCAAAACTCTTGAGCCCCCGTCATTTTTTTCATATTTTGCTTCCAAAGACCCAGACGTTCTTGTATTTTTTTTCTGTAGTCTTGAAAAATAGTTCTTTTTTGACACAGAGTGACTTTATGAATCATTCATGCATTAAAAAAAACATCTAACTTAATGCACGGACCAGTGAGAAACAGGTGCAGATGGTGACAGTTGATCAGGCCGGTGATTAGTATACTGGTTATGCTGAATGCTGGGTGACTGGAACAGACAGGAGGGAAAATGAGGTTGCTGCTGAGGTTGTAAAAATGTTTTTTTTTTTTTTTCATTTAATCTACATAATTCAAGTTAATTCGACGTGAAGAAATGAGGGTGGCTCAAGACTTGCACCGCACTGTGTACGCTCTATATACTGTATATATTGGCTATATCTACTGTATACACTGCATATTTTTGAGATTTATAGTGTGGAGGAGGAACTTGGAAGGAAACCAGATTTGGTGTAGCCAGGGCATGTTGAGTACATCTAGATAAACATCTATCATTTTGTTTTATATAGAGCCTAATTCTAATATAAGCAGACAAAAGATTTCATTTTAGAAAACCCTAACGTGCTGTTTCAAAGGGTCGGATTAATCTCACAACAGCTGCAAACTTCAGAGAGAGAAGACCCGCGCAAGCTTCCTTCAGACATTACAATCTCTTTAGTCAACACGTCATATTGAACTGGTGCTCACGCTTCAACACAGAGCAGCTGGAGACACACTTGGAGGAAAGCATTAACTGCGCTCTCAGATATCCAGGGTTGACTAGTTCTGTTATTAACAGGGGAGAGAGGAAATGCTACCCGGGGCCTGTTAAGTCATTATGGACTGCTGGTCAGGGATGGCTGTGGCTTCATCATGACTCAACCTCAAGATTTCCCAATATGAATGTTTTGTTGCAACGCCTAGGATTACTGAACCATGCATTCGGCTTATATTTTATTCACTACTTATTCACTTATTCAGCGCTTCTCCTGGTTTGGTGTAAATGCCACAAGTCATGCACATTTCCCAACCAAATTTTATATGCCTGCATCATATTTATAATATACCTTTATATTATCTTTTGGCTTAACCACTAGGACTGGTGTAGATGGGATCTTCTGAAAATACAGACCAAGAATAACCAACTTTAGGAAGGGGACAGAATATTCATGAACTTTTAATAACTAAAATGTATAATATAAGTTATTATAATATAAGGTGTATAATATAAGGTATTTTCCTTCATTAATTTAATAGCAGTAGGCTCATTAGCATTGTATCTACAACATTTATTTACCAGAAAATGAAAGCTTAAATAAACATACCACCTCTTTTTTTTTAATGTTGCATTTACAATACATCTATTTAAAAAAAAACTATAATACATGTATTGTGGAAAAGTTAAATCTACATGTAACGTGAAACATTTCATGCCCTTTTGGTTATAACTTACATAATTACAATTTACAGCTCATGAAAATGAAATAAAAAATTTTAAAAATCAGTATTTCAAAATATTAGAATATTTCCTAAGATCAATCAAAAAAGAATTTACAATACAGAAATGTCCAATTATGTTTATTTATGTGGTTTGGGTTTCTTCAGCATGAGTTATTGAACACCAGGTTTCTTTGATAGCAGCCTTCAGCTGGTCTGTATTGTGCATCATGTGTTTTTCCTCTTCTGCTTGACAATAAGTCAAAGATTCTCTATAGGGTTCAAGTCAGACAAGTTCACTGGTCAATCAGTTAGTGGTAGTTTTGGCACTGTGGGCAGTTACTAATTGCTGTCTCCATAAAATGTCCTGGTAGATACCTGCATTTACTTTGGACTTAATAAAACACAGTTGACATGAGCAAATGATGTGACAGAACAAATGATCAACAACTCCCAGGTCCTTGACTTGACTTTGATTGACAATCTTCTTGAGGCTCCCCTTTGCTTGTGCACCTTTTCATACCACAATTCTCCCTTCCAGTAAACTTTCCATAAATATGCTTGGATATGGGACACTGCAAACAGCCAGCTAACAATTTCTTTAACTCAAAATTTTATATTCTAATATTTTAAGATACTGTTCTTGTCATGAGCTGTAAGCTGTAAGCTCTTTCCATATGATTATAAAGTGTTATGAAACTAACTTCTTTCTAGATTTAACATTAATTATGATAACTATAATTCCGTTAATGTTAAATCTAGTCCAATCCAAAAGTACTGGAACAGCAAGTGTGTCTTTGGGACACTGTCTTGCAGTGGGTTGAAGTGCCTCTCAACTATATTTGAAACTTCTGAATTTATTCTGCCGCTCCATCATTAGTTCCATCATCAATAAAGATTAATGAGCCCATTCCGGAAGCAGCCATGCAAGCCCAAGCCATAAACTCCCTACACTCTGCTTGACTAATGAGCTTGTATGGTTTAAATTATTTCTTTTTCGACACTTTGGCATGCCTTCTCATCACTTTTGCAAGAGGTTAACTTAGTTCCTAGGAATGTTCTGGCTTATCTTTGTATGTCTTTGCAAATTCCAAACTGAACTGCCAATTCCTTATGTTAATTCATTCATTCATCTTCTATACTACTGCTTATCCTGTATACAGGGTCACAGATTCTGGATTCTATCCCAGGAGACTTAGGGCATAGGGTGGGGTACATACTGGACAGGGTACCAATCCATCACAGGGCACACACCCTGCAGACAATTTGGGAACACGAATGTTTGGACTGTGGAAGGAAACCCACAAGCATGTGGAGAACATTGAAACACACTCACAGACTTGAGGCAGGAATCGAACCCTCAACTCTGGAGGTGTGAGGCCACAGTGCTAACCACTAAGCCACCATGCTGCCTTCTTTTGTTCATGTTGCATCTTATATGGTCACTATAATTCTGTCCTTAAAGTCTTCATCAAGCGTTGGATTGAGATACCTTCACATCTGCCCTTTGGAGGTTGGTGCAACGGATCGGTTTGATTTCCCCCTTTTCTTGGATTCAAAATGGCTTGCTTTTTTCCCCCATAGACAGATATCTATGTTTACTTTTAATAGCAAACTTTTTAACAGCAAATGCAGTGTTCACGGGAAAACCCAGGGCTCAAAACAGTAACCCAATTTCATTCATTCAGAACTATTAATTGTTTAAATGAAACAAAAAATGGGTGGGTCCAAATTAGAGGTGCATTGTTCTAAACTGTTTGACAAAGCCAGTGGTAAATATGAGGAAATGAAAGCTGAAATTCTGATTTTTTTTTCTTCCAGATTCATTACACCCAATTAACATCAGTGTATAGCAAAAACAATAGTTTGCTTTGCTGTTCCAATACTTTTGGACGGGTTGTATTTGTGGACCTGATTGTTTAAATGTTGGGTATGATAAAATGTTCTTATGTATGAAAACTTGGAGCAATGTGTGTATGTGGGTTCCAGGTTATAATAATAATGTCTACATGATATGCAGAGTGTGTGATTTGGGTGAGGCACTAAAATTCCATTGGACATTCTTTTTGACTGTCCTGGTTTTAATTCCCAAACTATTGCTGTCTTCACTTGGTCTTTATTGGTGACCCTGAAACACAGTGTAGATGGAGGGTTAATTCATGCATGTGCAATAGAGCAGATATTGCTAGCCAAGGAGATCATGTACTGACTCACAGTAGGTGTCATACCACAAGAAACAAGGTGTCAATCATCTACACCACATAAGCCTGACTTCTGCAGTTTCTGTGAAGTGCTCGAAGTAAAAATATTACATTCAATGCACTGTCTTATGTTTTCAAGAATCTCATGAGTTCTCCTGCATTCAGTGCATAGGCAGAACTAATCTGGACTCAATACAATGGCATACATTACCTACATGTTTTTGGACAGTGGGAGGATACCACGTAACCTAAAGAAAATCCACTGAACAAAACCCAGAACAGAAAGACATTCAACAATTCACAGTTTACAAAAAGAAATCACCCGTCTGTGAAACTAAATCCCACCTGGGCAACCAGGTAAACCAGTTCCACTGCTGGTTTGAGAGACAACTGGTTTGAGTTTCCCAACAATGATGTATAGCTTAAGCAAAAATTGAAGGTCTGCAAGTTGTACCATAACAAACTTCTTCCACATGTAAATGTGCTTGGCTTCATTAATTTACGACGTCCAATATCCTTAGATTTTGGAAACCTTTCAAATCAAAACCTGAACATAAACATCATCTCCTGTACACTCTCTACACTGATCAACTGATCGGCACAAATCTTCCCAGACCTATTTAATGAATCCCCGGATTTGTGCATTGTTCCAGGTTGTTCAAGACCTTTACAATAATTGTGATGCCAAAATTACAAGATCACTGACTTCAAGGATTGCCTTAACATCTGTTCTGATTAAGTTGTTTGAAAAAAAAAAAAATACAGATGATCTGCTCAACCCTTTGAAGTTTGCCAAAATATCTACCGATGATGTCTTCAACATGGGTATTTATTGCATCCACCAACATCTGGATTCTCCTGGGGTCTACTTAATGCGTAATGTTGGATGCTGTTTTTGGGTTTCAGCTACAAATGTGCCAAAAAAATAAATAAAATCCTTCACCTTCAGCTTCCCGCCCTGCACATGCCACTAGATTATGAGCTGGGAGGGGTTCCTTGTCAGCCGTTCAGATTCTTAAAGCTGCAGTGCCACAAGGGTATGTGCTTTTACCTGTCTGTTAAACTCACCCAGTATGCAGATGACGCTACTCTGATCAGCCTTATTTTCTACTAATGAGTACACGTTTTTAAAAGGTGGCATGGCTAACAACCTGGTGCAGCCAGGAGGTCAAATTCTTTTCTGGTTCCTTCATTGATATGTTTTTATTTAACATCTGAGACAATGTACCTGCGTTTCTGTCTTTCCAACCTGATCTTTAGGTTATGATTAAACAACAACAACAAAAAAAAAACATTAAAAATAAGGGTACACCTGTTTGCCTGGAGCTGAGTCATGGGCAAAAATGTTGGTGATTGGTGAGGACCAGGAACAGGAGGGAAACTACCTTGAGGGGTTGTTGCCACTCCTTTAATGTCAGCTTAACGGCCTGAAGTTATTGATTGTGAGAATAATTAGTACATAGATTTTTGGAGGGTTAACACTGATGGGTTGCGACCACTCCAATTTTTACTTCTAATGCATCAACCTCAAAGGAATTCGGGTGCTTGAATAATGGCACAGTAGTCAATATCTCATTCAGTGTACCAAAAGAGAGACTGGATATTCATACTTCTTTCTGATTTGACTTGTAATCAATACAAGGGCAAATCATCCCCTTTTTTTTTGAAGAAGAAGAAGCTTGCTGAAGATTGTGTGTAATGGGGACATGATCTTAAAAAATCTACAAAGCATGGTCTAGGCAAATCCAAGATTGTAGACTGATAGGATAGTATTGCAGAAAAAGTATGTGAAACTTTTGGAATTTCATGGTTTTCTTCATTAGTTTGTCATAAAATGTGATTCTGATGAGAAAAGTTTGATCTTTTGTGAACAACCATAAAAACCTCATATCCTCAAAAACGCTAATTGGAGTCAGGTGTTAGCATACCTGGAGTCTTCTTAAGAAAGAGAGTTTGGAGGTGTGGACTATAGCTACTTTGACCGAATAAAAACTACTCAAACGTTTTGTGTTTGCTCCGCACAAGAAGAATACACTAATGTGAACCATGCCTCACTAAGAAGAGCTTTCAGAGGATCTACAATCAAGAATTCTTCATAAGAATTTACATAAAGCTGGAAAGGTTTACAAAGTGATTGCAAAGACTTTAGAAATTCACCAGTCTACAGTTAGGCAAATGGAAACTGGGGCTACTCTACCAAGAAGTGGGAGCTCAGTCAAAATGACCGCAAGAGCACAACAAAGACTCATCCATGAGGTAAAGAAACAACCCCGGATGACAGTCACAGATTTGAAGGCATCATTGAAACTGGCTAAGATCTGTGTTCATGAGCCAACAGTATGTAAAACATTGAACAAGTTGGGTGTCCACAAAAGAATCCGCTACTTACTAAGAAGAACATTGCTGCACACCTGAAGTTTGTGAAAGGGGAAGGGGGGTCAACCTGTTATTCATTCCAAGGATTCACTTACTTTTTCCACTACTGAATGTCGAATAAGGTTATTCAATAAAGACATGAAAGATCAGATTTTTTCAATCATTTTAGGCACATTATATCTATTAATACTCTTCGCTTAGAAGAGGATCAAATCACATTTTATGACAAATTAATGCAGAAATCCATGAAGTTCTAAAAGGTTCACAAAACTTTCTTGCCACTGTATATATAGTACACAGATCTGGTAACACTATAAAAATTAATAATAAATAATAATATCAGAAAAAGTAACAATAGTGCAAAGTAGAACAAGTTCCGAATGTCCCTTTTACTAGAAATTGGGCCTGCATAGACCCAGGAGGCTTTGGATGAATGACCCGTCTGTTCAGTCTAGCTCAAGGGGTTGTAGCTTATTGGTGTCAAAAATCTTAGTGAAAATGAAATCAGTTGTAAATGAAAAAGGTTGTAGTCCCACCACTCCTTTAAATCAAACAATGATTTTCAAAATCATTCAACTTTTCTCCAAACAGCTGTGCAGCCATAAGAAAACCATGTGTTAGTCAAATCAGTAAAATGAAGTCTTCAATTTAAAAAGAAACGTAAAGATTGGACTTTGAAGCAAAGAAAAAAATTCATGTGGTTTGATAAGTTTACACTGATCCTAATCCAGACTGATAGGTCGTCTGAGGGTAGGAAGGGAAACACCTGAAGTGATGCACCCATCATACACAGCGGCCACTGTACAAACCTCTGGAGGCAGTATTATGATCTGGGGTTGCTTCAGTTGCTAAGGTCTAGGCTCAGCAACGTTATGTGGCTGAAAATTAATCAGATGATGACATGAATGTACTAAATGACTGGTCATTTAGTACATTCATGTCATCATCTGATTTAATTTTATTGCCACATAACGTGGCAAAAAAATGGCATAAATGGCAGGATTCTACTGTAGCTTTTTCGTAGGTCTTGGGCCAGATGGACTAGACCAGGATTAGGCAAATTTGGTCCTGCAGAGTTCAGCTCCAACCCTAATCAAACACACCTGAACAAGCTCATCAAGGTCTTACGGATTACTAAGGCTGCAGGCAGGTGAGTTTTTTTTTTTTTCAGGGTTGGAGCTGAAATCTGCAGGACTGCGGCTCTCTAGGATCGAACTTGCCTACCTGGACTATATTTTACTCTCCATGCACTTCAGCAAGCCTTGACCGCCCATGACCCTGTTGCTGGTCCACCGGTTGTCCGTCCTTGGACAGCCTTTGGTAGGTACTAATCACTGCATACCAAAAACACCACACACGACCTGCTGTTTTGGAGATCCTCTGATCCATTCTTCTAGCCATCACAATTTGGCTCTTGACAAAGTTATTCAGATTACGCAACCAACTTCCATTCTGAGAAATTATCGTTTACACTTGCTGACTAATATGCAAGGAAACAATCAATACCATTCACTTCACATTAGTAGTTTAAATAGTATGTATTAACTGTTTAAATTATGTGTTGATCTTGCAGTTCCTCTTTGTAGTACTGTACATCCATAAAAACATCCACGTTTCTAATAAATATTAAAAAAATATATATACAATGCTTTCAGATGACAGGCAGACACCATCATGGAATGTGCAGTAAGTGCAACAATGATGTACAAACCAGACATTAAATTTGATAGGTATGATAGGTTCACCTTAATGCAGTAGGTACCTCCTGGTGGTGTGGAGGCCATATGCAAAAATATACTTATAGCAAAAAACAACCAACCTTTCAGCATTAATAAATCCAGTGAAATGGCACTTGTAGTTCTAGGGTTATCTTTGAAAGACCGAGGAGAGCGGCTAAAGGTGAAAAGAGTTTTATAAAGTTCAAGATTACACTAATACCACAAAATGTCAACTTACAACTTTTTAAATAATTATTTTCAAAAAAATTTGTTATTGTACTATCACAATCTGTGCATGAAAATAAAACATAGCTAACTGGCTTGCACTGCAGTGTTTTAAGTAATCGGTTATACATATAAAATACACTGATCGGCCATAACATTACATAGCAAAACATTATACCCAGTATTGTGTAGGTTCTACTTCTGCCACTGGGACAGCTCTGGACCCTTAGGGCAGGAATCCACAAGATCTCTAGGGGTGTGCCGTGATATCAGGCACCATGGTGTTGGCAGAGGATCCTTTGGCTGGTGTGGGTTGTAGGGTGAGGCCAACATGGATTGGAATTTCAGATCAGATTTGAATCTGGGGAATTTGAAGGCCAGGTCAGTGGCCTTGGGCTTGTTGCCTGCTTGGCGTCATGACCAGTGATTTGTGGTGTTCTGGTGGCTTTCTATCTTGGCCAGCATTGACTTTTTTTTTTTGCGATTTGGGTTGCATTGTCCTTTCTCTAAGTTTGGACCAGAGAGACTGGACTTTGGTCCCCATGGGCATGTGTGAGCCTTGGGTGCACATGATTCTGTCTCCAGTTTGCTGGTATGTAATTAATAATCAATGTTAATGTGTTAATAATGTTTTGTGGTGTTACTGTTATGGCTGATTGATGAGAAAACTGAACCGATAGCAAATTTATTGGAAAATGTCAATCTGAATATTACACTTTGTGTGTCTACAATAAACAACCAAAATGCCAAATTAAAGGTTTAAAAATATTTTTAGTTAATCCAGGTTTAGAAAATGTTATGATTTTCTTATAAGCATTTCGAAACAAAGAAGAAGGAAAAAAAGAGGACACTCGTCTAAACAGAAAATAAAGTCTTTTTTTTTTTTCTTCTGGGTTTAATTTTTCCTTGCACATTGTCTGACAATTCAGATTAAAAAGTCAGATAAAATGGGAGATTCAGCATTCCAAAAGACATATTTCGGAAATACACGCAGGCACAGAAACACAGACACACAAACAGGAAGAAACATACACACCCTGACATCACTAATCAGCAGTAATGACATCAACACTGGCATTTTTTTATTTTTTTTGATATCGTCATGCTTTTCCTCTTTTCAGTTTAATTGCTTCTTTTTGTCATTAATTACAAAGAATAGGATCCACTAGGAAGTCATATAGTAACTAAAAAAAAGAAGAAAAAAAAGGAAAGTCACAGGAATGGAAGCAAAAGGAAGCTAACATTAACTATGATGTGAACACTGATAATTGGTTTTAACACAGAATCGATTTCAGTCTTTTTTTTTTTGTTGTTCATTTTTAATACTGTATAAATTGATATAAAACTCTTGTACGTTGTATATCGGAATAAAAAAAAAAAAAAAGCTGAAATATTAATTTTCAGGATAATATTTTTAGGACATATTTCAGGCCAGGTCTGTTTATTTATTCATTTATTTTTTTTGTTTTGTTTAATTCAAGCATATGAAGTGTCGCAGGCATCCAATACACAACTGCCTGTGAGTGCCTGTGAGTATACAGTGAAGAAATATACAGTTCTTTGACAAAAAAAAAAAAAGAAAAAAAAAAGCTTTTCAGAATATACCAAAACCAGCCTGCGTGTTTATCAGAAAATAACACGTATCTTAATATATTACAGTGTATTCAACTTGGCAGATTACATAGTTAGCTATATCTGTTGTTTTCTGCATTTTGTTCTAAAGCTGTGCCGTTTACACTGACACATGTTCATTACAAAAAAAGAAAGAAAGAACGAAAGAGAGAAAGGAAAAAACACATATATACACACACAGAAGCGGAGACATACAGGTAAAAGTTTCAGAATAGCCCTTGGAATAAAGAGTCCAACAAGTCCCCATCCCCTTTCCCCGTCCCCCTAATACAGTAATCAACTGTTACAAATTGTGTCTGCAGTTTTGTTGACGACAAAAGCATGCTCATAATTAATTAATTAATCTTCTGCCACACTTCTACAATAACAGACCGAACGTCAGGAATCAGGACTAGGGAGGTCATACATGTATGTAGTATGTAGGATTCCTTTAAATGGTCAGACCTGATAAATCAGGGCGCAATGCCTACTGGCTGTTTTATTTTTAAATTTATTTTTAAAAAATTTTTGCCACACATTGAAAAAAATCAATAAATAAATAAAAGTCTAACCGCAGACCACAAGGCCTTTAGATTCTTTAATGGGCCGCGCATATTGCTCTCAGAGGCACCTTTTAAAACGTACCACGATAAAGCCATGGTATCGCAAAAATTTTTTTCCTTTTCTTAAAAAAAAAAAAAAACAATGTGACTGGAGGCTTATAGTCAAACGTTTCATCCAAATCTACCCCAAGCTGGATTACAAAAAAAGAGTCAAGCTGAACAGCTTCTTAATTAGTTCGTCTCTGCTGGACCGCTATTTAAATCGTTTAAATGTTCGATTTATGTATTTTTTTTTTCGGTCCTCATCGCTCATTTAAAACTGCAAATCAATATTCATTAGTGAAGCCATAAGTCGTAATGATTACATCTGGAAATTTCATAAATGCACACTCGTCATAAATACACCAGTCTGTATTTAACATATTATCCTACAAAGTCCTTTCCTCAGTACTATTAAGCTTTACACCATATAAAATCATATGTACTCACTAGAGACGATTCGTGTTGGAGAGAACCTCCAAAATGTTTTTCATTCTTGTTGTATATATTATTATTTTATTACCTTTTTTCTTTTTAACTAAAGGTATGGCTCAATAGTTGCAGATGATGCAGTGGGTCTAAGAACATGTATATACTGTATACACATTCAGATGAGTTAAAACTAGGAATCTTAACTATCCACATGGTTTCCTCCTAAAAATACCTCCACATAACAAGGGTGTATTTTATCCTGTTTCTTAGCAACAAGCAGCAAGGGGCATAAACGGATCTCCAGAACCATGAATTACCTCCCTTCTGTTCTAGCAGTACACAGAGTTCTCCTAGCACGAGTCCTGCGTTGCTCCTCAATCGAATGCTTTTTTTTTTTTTTTCTTTCTCCATCCTACCTGTTTTGCACATCTCCTGTCTTTCTAACTAACCCTTCATGTGTTGGTCCTTTCCTCCATTTGAGCGAATATGTTTAATCTTTCTCTCATCCCTCATTTTCTGTCTTCTTCTTCCTCTTCTTATGTCTCACCCCTGTTCTCACACCGTGACTTCGTTTTTACTTCCTGTCCAAAGTGCCTGACTTCCTCCGCCCGCCCCGGGGAGAAAGTGCAGCTGTTCGATGGTGTTCTGCCGCTTTGCGGCAAACGCCATCCTGCGGGTATTTTGGCCTATCGATCCGGCAGCCCCGCCAGAACCATGACCCTCCCCCCAACCCCCCAGAGTGCCAGTTCCATGCCCATGCCCGGCAATGGATGTGAACTCCGGTTCACAGCCGGATGTTGGGTGCGAATTCATCTTGATCATGTGGTGTCGGTCGAGTAATGGGGTCACGCACACGTTCTGCTGGGACTGCGTTTTCTTTTGGTGGCTGAGGTGAGACATCATCCCTCCGTAGTCACCCAGTGCGCTCCCCATCATTCCTTCCTCAGGCGACAACAGGAGGCGTTCGTGGGACTTCCTCAGTGTCTTTGAGTTGGAACTCTTGCTGGTGGCCATGGCTTTGTAATACTGGTGCTGCTGGTTCTTAGACAAGTAAGACAAGCTGTTTCCCTCCCCTAAGGCCAGCAGTTGGTCTTGAGACATCACCCGGCGTGGAGGCTGGCTCACTGTCGCAAAGGTAGGACTGTACGGTGACTGGGGTAAAGGGTAAGGATTTGGTGTGCACGCAGAGGTAGGTACATGTACTTGGGGTCGGGATGTGTGTAAAGGCAGCGTACCCCTTGCTCCTAAAGTGTAATCACCGCCCCAATGCAGTTGATGCTGGGAGGAGTGGAAGGAAGGTGGCGCGTCGTTGGCTCGTCTTTTTGAGGTATAATAACTTGTGTAATCGTCCAGATCTTTTTCTGCGTCAAGTCGGGAGACAAATTAGATACAGTTTTGCGATCGGTCCATTAATGTCCAAATTTATTTTAATACATTCACACAACTCACCTAGTCTCTTGAGGGAGGAATAACGATTAATATCAGGCTTCATAACAGCTTCATATGCCGGAGGGAGCTGGGCCAGGTCATGAAAGGAATGAGAGAAGGTTAAATGATGGCCCGTGTTGTTGGTCTTGCTGGACATCAGCGGTCCCGGTGAGGTTAGCTGGGCATTGTTCATCCGTGGTACACGCTCTGATGAAACAGAGGAGAAGGGATTGAATCTAAACACCATTCACACTACAAAAACTAGGCAAAACTAGTTTTATAGTAAACAGGTCCAGATGTTGGTTCTATCAAAGTAACATATCAGCTACAGTATGCATCAGCAATGTGGGTGAATATTTACCTGTCAATGTATGACGGAGGTAAATGTGAAGTTTTTTTTATTTATATATATATATATATATATATATATATATGAAAAAAACATTTAAATGCAAACTGCATATGTAACAGTTTGATCATGCTGAGTTGAAACAGGAAAAAAAAAAACTCATTAGGGAAATAGAGTTATAAAGCCCCTGGCAGCTTTACTTCACTGTTGGCTAATTACTATTACTGTAACTTCTCTGGTGACTTTACTAACAGCTGTGTAAGTGCTTTTTTTTCATTTTTTTTCTTTTAAGCTGAAACATTTCTGTCTCTTTTTTTCTGTCCATTGTGTTTGTGTCTCTCTGGTTTGAAGTTGGGTCATGTCATACTTAGAAATGACAGAATCAGAAATAAATATTTCCTATTCACAATGCCTTGTTTGTTATTAAGCAAT
Organism: Clarias laeviceps; assembly: GCA_030014305.1. Classification (NCBI taxonomy): domain Eukaryota; kingdom Metazoa; phylum Chordata; class Actinopteri; order Siluriformes; family Clariidae; genus Clarias; species Clarias laeviceps. The sequence goes on along the minus strand of JAQMYJ010000021.1, from coordinate 13,294,690 downwards.
ATCATTTATGTATTATTTAATTTTACAGTTAAAGAGAGACAAAATAGATAGACACACAGCTCCTACTCTTTGACTTACCTATAGTAGCTTTGTGTTTGGGGCTAGACCCAGACTGGATTATGTTGTGTTTCCCAACTGCAAAAAAGCAATGCAAAACCAGATCTTAATGTTTCTACTCCTCCAAACTCATGTATGTATTTATGCATTTACACTGATCAACCATAACATCATAACCACTAGCTTAATATTGAGTAGGTTCCCCCTTTGCCACCAAAATGGTAATGCACAGTGTGTTCTGATACCTTTCTACTGGAACCATCTACACTAGCACTTCTATTGGATCGGACTACATGTGCCAGCCTTTACTCTCCATGTGCATCAGCAATCCTTGGCCATACATGACTCGCCGGTTTTCCTTCCTTGGATGACTTTTGGTTTTTCCCGACCACTGCAGACCAGGAACATCCCATAAGAGAGTTGCTCTAACCCAGTTGTCTAACCATTATAATTTGGCCCTTCGTACAGTAGCTACATTTTCAATACATTCTACATTTACACCTACATTCAGGCATTTGGCAGATGCCCTTATCCAGAGCGACTTACATTTTTATATCATTATACATCTGAGTAATTCAGGGTTAAGGGCCTTGCTCAAGGGCCCAACAGGTTTAAACCTGGGATCTTCCGAACCGTAGTCCAATGCCTTAACCACTGAGCTACCACTGCCCTAATATCTTGTTACAATATCAGCTGGATGTGTGCGGGATATATTAGGCAGCAAGTGAACCCTCCTTCCTGAAGTTGATGTGTTGCAGGCGTAAGGATCTGAATGATTTGCCAAAATTGTGATGGCTAGACGACTGGGTCAGAGCAACTCTGAAACTGCAGTTCTTGTGGTCTGCAGTGGTCAGGACATAACAAAACTGATCCAATGAAGGGAAACCGTTAAACTTACGACAGGGTCACGGGTGGCCAAGGCTCTTCGATGCACAGGGATGGCCGTGTAGTCCGATCCAATACCGAAGAACCGAAGAGCTAGTGTAGATCAAATGGATGAAAAGGTTAATGCTGGTTCCATGAGAAAGGTGGGACCTACTTATTATTAGGCAGGTGATCATAATGTCGCTAATCGGAGTATGTATTAAACTTTTTGCTTCCTTAAACTTAAACAAAAAAAACTGGACTGATAATTATTAGTCCAGCTTCTAATAAATTTGGGTTCTGAACAAATTATATGATGACAAACCATATATGGACATCTAACCATCACAGCCATATGTGCTTATTAAACATTCCATTTCAAATTCGGCCCCTCTTTACTGTAATAACCTGAACTCTTCTGGGAAGCCTTTGCTCTAGATTTTGGAGTGTAGCTGTGGGAGTTGTGTTCATTCAGCTGCAAGAGGATTCGTAAGGTTGGGTGGTGATGGTGGGACAGGAGGTCCCTGTGCTCTAGTTCATCCTAAATGTGTCTAGTGGGGTTGAGATTTGTCAAGATCTGAGTGCAGGATGCTTAACTTCGGGGCAAACCATGTCTTCCTGGGGAAAAATCGTCATGCTGGAGCAAGTTTGGCCCTCTTAGTTCAAGTGAAGGAAAGGTATAGACATTTTATACTTACACTGGCTTTCAACTTTGTTGCAGCAGTTTGGGTGGAAGAACCCAATATGGGTGTGATGGTCTGATACTTACATGTGTTATGTAAGTCAACTATTATTATTACGAATTGTAAATCACAATTTCAGCTTTCATTTTCTGATATTTACATCTATGTGTGTTAAACAACATTGTAAACGGAACTTTTGGTGGCAGAACACACACTATGTTTATGTAAGGAAAAGCCTTGGAAGTCTTGATCGTCTTAAAGTTAATTAAATAGCACCTAAGATTTCATTGCATATCTCTTGCTTTCAAAAACCGCATCGAGCCAAGAAACCACTGACATGACCAGGACAACTGTTGCATTCTTCTTGCGTATGATGTTCTTCCAGGCTTTTAATGCAGCTTCTTACCAGTGTTCTTCTGTCTCCTCTTGCAGCACGGTTTAGTTGGGTCAAGGTGCGCTGATTAACTACAAGTCAAAACCTTCCACTTTTCCACCTGAGGAAGTGTTGCAATGTGATTTGGATCGTCATTTGACTTGATTTTCCATCTTTGTTGGCATCACATTGCCTCAGAGCTCAAACTAAGAGTGACATTCAGAGCTATTGACTGTTATTATTATTAGTGGTTAGCACTGTCACCTCGCACCTCCAGAGTTGAGGGTTCGATTCCTGCCTCTGTGTGCTTGGAGTTTGCATGTTCTCCCCGTGCTTGGTGGGTTTTCCCCAGGTACTCGGGTTCCTTCCACAGTCCAAAGACATGCAGATTAGGCTAACTGGCATTTCCAAATCGCCCGTAGTGTGTCAATGAGTGTGTGAGATGGATTGGCACCCCATCCAGGATATAGCCCGCCTTGTGCCATAAGCCTCCTGGGATAGGCTCCAGGCTCCCCATGACCCTGTATATGGGATATAAGTGGTAAAGGCAAACCCAGACACTGGAGGTGCAAGGTGACAGTGGTGACCCCTAAGCCACTGTGCTGCCACAGTGATACCAGATCACATGTTCCGATATTTCTTATCACTTAAAAATGCGTGGGTTCAAGCTAAACGTTCCATGTTCCAAGTTGTTTAACACATCCAGTTGTAAATATCAGGAAATAGAACCTTAAATTCTGATCCATCATCTTCTACTGATCTTCAGATCTCAAACTTCAATGACTTCAGTGTTCAGCAAAAACAAAACAATTAGCCTTGCTGTTCCAGTACTTTTGAAGCCACTGTATGTATGTCCTTTAAACCCTGCATTATACACATAATACTTACTCCGGTTGTCTTTGCTCTGGATGATGGGTGTGTAATGGTTTTTAGCCTGCCGGCCCAGAGCGGCTTTGCTGGTGGTGATGGTGGTGCTGTTGTTCCTCTCACTCTGCTGTACTGGGCTGGACTGATGACGCAATATATCAACGAGTGCCCTGACAAAAAGGGTAAAAAAGGCTTAATAGAAGAACGGTATGCTATAAAAAAAAAGAACAACGGTAAACAATATAATATGAAACGTTTGCAGTTTATACAGCCACAGCAGTCACTAATACAAGAATAAAGCAAATCATTAAAAGAAGTGCAATTTTCAAATCGAGCAACCATCCTTTTTAAGACTTCTAAACTTTTGTGCTTGCTTGCAAAGTCTACCATGTGAAAAATGTTTTACTCACCTGGGCATATTGAGGTCTCGGTTCCTGGGTCTACGGGAGACCTTGCGAAAAGCCACCTTCACCCCGATGGCCACGACCAACGTGAAAGAGATGACTCCACCGATGACATAAACTGTATTGTTGCTCTGCTGCTGCAAAGGATCGAAGTCTGGATCCGTGCGGCTTGGGGGCTGAGTGGCAGGCACCTGTGTGTTGGCCCAGATAGGTGAGTTGTAATTGGTGCATCCTTCCTGGTTCAGCCGGTTGCGCTGATGCTCACAGCAGAAGCGGTAGTAGCAAGTGCCGCAGCAGTAGATGTAAGTGCCCTTTGTGCAGTTAAAGGTGTTGTCAAACTGTCCCATTACATCGTAGTATCCCATGCATACGTCGACATCCACCAGACGGCGCGGCGGCGGCGCCACCTGCGCAGCCCCTAGCGGCGGTTTCAGGGCATCGGCTGTCATATTGCGAGGGAGCATGATCTGAGGAAGAGGCTTTGCAGGGATCTCAGCTACGTCTGGTTCCACTGCAATGGCCGCCGCCTCCTTTGCCTTCCCTTTAAGTACAGGGGGCGGGCTTCCTTTGCCCCAACCTCGCAACAGAAGCAACAGTGGCCTGCCATTGGCCGAGTGGCGTTCCGAACTAACCGCCACTGTGAATATCACATGGTCCAAAAAAAGAAAAAAACACAAAATGGCAGCAAACGGCATCTTGACGACGCGGGATTCTCAAGAACAAAGTAGCACAAATCAGTTCTTAATTATACAAAATGCTGGTGTGTCGGGAAAGAAAGCTGTATGGCACGCTGACAACATGTAACATATACAAGACGGTAGCTTCTTTCATTTAATTAGTTGGCTTATCCTCAAATGCCATGCAAAATGCACGTCTAACTTTTTTTAAGCTAACAAATTTCACAAATTTTAAGAAAATTTCAGATTGAAAATTGAAGAATACATGGAATTATACTGCATGTCTTTATACTACAAGAATATCACATCACATTCCATTCATACATGGAAAACAAGTGTTTTACGGACTTGATTTCATTTTAATTTAAAAGAAAAACAAAAACAAAAACTTTTGCATCTGATTTCGATGGACCGTATGTAAAAGTATGAATTGTAAAAAATTAATTTAGCTGTGCAAAAGGTTTGTTATTAGAAATCCAAGACACGAATTTCAGAGAAAATCTTAACCATAGATATATATATAATATTATAATAATCACTAACACACATTAAACTATTGTTTCTTTTAATATATATGTATGTATTTTATGTTTGTCTAAACGAACCATCACATTCCAACAACCTGTCTGGACGTCAAATTAGTCCACCTTAAAGGGGGGGGGGGGGGGGACATGTAAACTTCTCTCTTCCAGTGTAAACTTGTATACTGAAGTCTACTGTCAGGTTATATCTCTATCATCTCTATAATCAGTGTATTTTTATTAAACATGTTAAAAACGTCCTTGCTTCTATAATATGGCACTGTTTAAAGTGAAAAATTCTTTTGAGAAAAAAAAAAAGAACAAAAATTACAGGCTCTTCTTTGCTAACAGTTTAAATTTATGGCACGCGCGTAAAATGACATCTTGGAAAGAAATCCGCAGGGGCGTTTTTTTTTTTGTTTTTGTTTTTTTTGGTTGTGGCGACGGTAATAAAAGCGTGAAACACACAAAGACCTTGCAAATCTCGAAACAGCTTGGAAAAACAGTGTTTTTTGCATACGTGAATACAACGTCTTTAGGAAGTTCTTGAGACGACACGGTATGACTATTAAAATAATTCAGATCAAGAAATGTGATTGACAAATGAAGCACTGAGGCAGTGCTTGTCTTTTTTTTTTATACAAGAAGATAGCTCATCCCCGAAGACTTCAGAAGAATCTGAAAGCTACCAAGCAGCATGTGTTAATCGATAACTTGAAAAACAAGTCAGGAAATATGCATGTCTATTCGTATACAAGTCATTTATCCATATGTGGGGGAAAACAAAGAAGAAGAAAAAAAACGTTCAGGGCGACAAGTGATTTTCTCCTCCGAATTTACAGTACTGATTAGTATTTTTACTTCGAATGTGTCCGGCTTTAGTGGAAAACTCATGTAAACATACTAATGGCTCATTATATGCTGGTGAATATGGCAGAACGCACTCTTGTCACTGGCTTCAAGAGTATCCCTGAATATACTTTTGAACCTGTTTTTTTTTTATAAATGAAATTCGTAAAATATTTTAATCTCATTAACTGTCATGACAACGATGGCTATACAAGCTATGGCTTGAAAATTTCTTTTTTTTTTTTACGAAGACAAATCTCCAGTGCACAGGCAGGAATCAGGGAAGAATTGAAGTAAATGCAGAAGCACAGAATGGCTCAGAGGTTGATTGATGAAGCAGAAACGTGCCAAGGACAAAAATTAGCAGCAGGTCACTTTGTGGGAATTAGGGAAGCTTCTGTCGGACCGTTTTTTTTTTTTGTTTTGTTTTGTTTTTTTTTGGTCGCTCAATCAAGGACGAATTCCAACCAGTCTGAATGAGGTTAATTGCACAGCTAACAGTCACTCCTGATTAAAGCACTTCATGTGTAAGTTCATGTTGAATGTAAGATTAAAAAGGGTTTAAAAAAAAAAAAAGAAAAAGATTGGATTGAGAAATATTTTTTTTAAAAAAGGAGCAGTTGAAATATATTTATATTTCCCCCCTTCTCGACTCGACTTGGCACAGGTAACGTTTGGCACTAGATGAAGAGCAAGTCGAGTACTTCAATGTGCGCAAATTGACATTTTTTGCAAAGAACTCTGGCTCGTAAAAAGAGAAGAAAACAGATGCTCCTGCAGCCTTCTTAAATGATAAAGCCTTCTCTTCCTGGCTGGTGGTCCAGTCATCCTCGTCCACGCTGATGATGTCTTGTTCAGCTTATCGGTCTTGTCTTGTGCGTGCCAATGTACACTGGAAGAAAATGCGAAAATCAGAATGAGCGATGATTGTAATTTAAATAGATTCTTTTTTTAGTTTTCTAAAAAAAAAAAAATTAAAAACTGTACAATCTCTGATATGAAAAATTATATTACATATAAAACAATATATTTAAAAAATAAATAAATAAATAAATAAATCATTGTCATTACAGATCAGACCAGCTTTATTAAAAGAAATTAGTGGTGTAGTGGTTAGCACAGTCGCATTGTAACACTTGTAAAAGCATTGTCTGTTTGCGTGTTCTCCACGTGCTTGGTGGTTTCCTCCCCACAGTCTAAATGACGTTCGCAAAACTCCCCTTAGTGTGTGTTTGTGCCCTGCGATGGATTAGCACCCTGTCCAGAGTGTACCCTGCTTCGTGCCCCTACGGCTGGTGCCTATCCAGGAGGACTTTGGATAGTTTATTAACTATCCCAAGTCCCATTAAATTTTTATTAATTAATTTAAAAAACTATATTTAAAATTAAATTAACGGCTATTAGAAGATGTTATTAGCCAAATTAACGAGGCAAAAGGATAATAATATATTTTGCATTTTATTTTACTCCCAAATATAGCAGTGAATGACCATCAATAAAATACTTTTTGTTCTTTTTTGGGGGGGGAACCTGGGAACAGTTTCACAGCAAAATGAGATAAATGCCGTTTTTTTTTATGGATTCATTTTGGCAAATGATATTCCACAGGCACACACGGTTTCCTATAACGAAACATTTTTCGTTAAAATCTGTACATTCCTCTTGTTGGAGCTCTGAACTCTCGCCAGCTGCATGTGGGAGTCATGATGCACTACTAAGCAGAGAGATAATGCAACAACACTCAGTAGACATGCAATCACTTTACGAACTAGAAGCACGAGTTAAAAGTGTTGTTTGCGGAAAGCTGGTGCGTTTCATATGACTGCTTATGTCTGCTTTAACCTCATAGGACCCCAGATGTGCAGCCGTGCACATGTTGCATCCCTGTACGATTTTATGGAACTGGCAGTTAAAATGAATGTGAGACGGAAGTGTGATGATACTGTAAACTTTTGGTATTGTGTTTAATGTTTATCATGATCTTTAACAATCTTCCTAATTTAAAAGGTTTTTGTCTGCAACTTTCTTTCCCTTATTCTAAGTTGCTGAAACGACTCACTGTGAAAACTCAATCAAAGCATGCATTTGCTATATTTTATATATTTTATATACAGTATAATGCACATTTACATCAGTACAAACACAACTGCAAGCAGATTTATTCATTATGACGTTAGAACTGTAGAAGGTGGATTTATAGATTTTTGCAAAAAAATTCATTCTGATATAAACCAAAACAAATTCAAGCTAAAATTTTAAAATGCTTCTTAACATCCTGGTGACTCAAAGAAACAACACAAAAAATATTTTCTAACTGCTTTGAATATTTTCTGTTTCTTAAAGAATAAATATATCTACCAAAATGGAGATATCTCATTTTGCAGAAAAAACATTCCTTTTTTTTAATGCAAGATTTTTTTTAAAGCCGTATTTGATTAACATCCACTGATAGTACAAACAAAATAACAAGTGTGACAAAATGTCTGTTTTTTTTTTTCTTCTTGATCTAGATGATTGCATCATTATTTCATACGATTATTTATTTTTGCAGAATCTGCACATTTAATTAATTCTAGTATATGATAATGCTTTTGTGTAAATCTGCATGTACTGGACACATCGCTCTGTAGCAGTTATACAGAAGTTGAGCACAGTTGAGTGAAGTTTACCTAAAACAGAGGCATTTGCCAGTTACACATGATTCTGGGGACTTTGGACGATACCAGCTTGATAAAGGAGCAATATTATAATATATAAGAGCAGCATTTAAACATAATATGTCACTCCAACTATGTCAGTTGAGGCCAAATCTAATCAAATTGAGTTTATTACAGTTTTACACAGTGTATAAAGCCCAAAGGAGTCTCATTAGAGCATGCATAAGTAAAAGCATACATATGTAAGATGCATGCTCATCTATTTATACTTAAAAAAAATCAAATGCACAAAAATCTAAACCAGCCAATAAAAAAAATAAATAAATGCAAGTCTGTCTTAAATCAAAATTGAGGTGCATGTAAGTACAGTACATAGTCTCCTAGGCCTCAGTTGTTGTAGCTGTTCCTGCTCTGCACACTGGAACACAAGTACTAACAAGGGTCAGATTCTACAACCCTCGTTTCATGCAAAAATACAGTCCAAAGTTCAGCTTAGACTCATGTGAAGCTCCTGCAGACCCACTGAGCTAAATACAAAATTATGATGCATTTAGTACAAATGTAACTCCTTTCTTTCTTTTTCGGGATCGAGTCGTACTAGCCACCGAGGTTTGTGGGATTTTGCTCTCGATTTGGATTTAAAACAGACTCGAACTATCACTTTGAATATCTTGTGTCTGCTTTTAGGGTGTAAATGTGTGAGCATGATGGAATAAAAATGCAAACTAATGAGATGCACTGGATCGGGCGCTTTTTTCTAAGCTGATGAATAACGACGGTGAAAGTAATACTGTTAAATTAAATCATGTTCGCGGAGATGAATGTACTCGCCATTGTATTAGCCTTTTTAGTGTCGCTTAGTTTAACTTTCTCTGTTTTTTTTTTTAATTTATTTAGTTATTATCTTTGATATTTCCTGGTTTAAAATCAAGTGTGTGTGTGTGTGTGTGTGTTTAAAGATAATAGTGGTCTAGGCATTATCACATCAACAGCCAGCCAGGAATCTCATCTGCAGTAGAGTGTGTTACCGCCTCGCGCCCAGTTTCCCCAGAATAAACACAGAAAAAATAACACAGAATAAACCAATAAGACAAACTGACTCTGACCCTGACCAGGATAGAGACATTACAGAAGATGAATCAATGTACATTAATGCACTAAGCTGTGTGTAACTGTTATGGTAGGCATCCAGGAACCTTTTAGAAACACAGATTAGCCTTCGACTGTGGGAGGAAACCCAGCAAGAAAATCACACTCAACAAAATCAGTCACTCTTTAAATGCCCAAATGTTATTACAGTGAGAAGATTCAAGATTTTCAAAAAGGTGTTTTATTGGTATGACAAATATTGCCAAAGCTTAAAAATAAGGCACGCAAAGATAACAGGAACAGACAGTAAAAAAAAAAAAAAGAATATGTAATTAGCCTGTAAATAAAGCTTTTTTTTTCTTTTTTTTTTTGCGTAATCCTCCCTTAAATGCATATGTGCAAAGTGCCACTTGCATGTTTCAGCAAGCACAGTGCTTAAATTAAGACATTTAGGCTTGTATATGCAGATTGTTGTCTATAATTGCACCTAAAATGGGTATCTAATGGTCTAGCACATCTGGCACGTAGTCAAATAAAGTCAAATGAACATTAGAAGTCCTGATATATGTACATCTGGGGCAAATAGTGTGAAGTCAGTGATACTGATTCTAGTGACAATACAGTCAGTGTTATTAGGAAATAGCACAGTTTTACACGGATTTCATGTCTTATATACTGTATATATCGGAACCTCGGCATGCAAATAAAATTTTTTTAAATATTGTAATATGAATTTTCCCATAAGAAATTGTTCCACCCACCCAAAAATATTACCAATACTACAAAAAAAAAAAAAACATGCCGAAAATCTTTGAATACATGCCAAGGGCAACTTTGGCGAGTGAAAAAAATCCCTTAATTTTCGGTTCGGTCCAAGTTTCCAAATTTGTAAAGGAGAGTATGCCGAGTTTCCACTATATATATATATATATATATATATAAGAACCTCTGGAGTCCAACCAGGGATCGTGGAGGCCAATGGTGACCACTGTATTTATTCCCATTTTGTACAACCATGGTACGACTCACACTTACTACTAGTAATTTGGGAACAGCAATTAGCCTAACCTGCATGTCTTTGAACTGTGGGAGGAAACTATAGAACCTGAAGGAAACCCACCAAGCACAGGGAGAACATGCAAACTCCATGCATACAGACCCGATGCGGGAATCGAACCCAGGACCTGGTGGTGCAAGGCAGCACTGCTAACCACTACCATATACTGTATATATATTAATACATACAGTATTAAAGATACTGGGGACTTTATATGCACTGGAGCCGATAGGACTGTAACAGTATGCAAACGCCAGTGCAGGTTTGAAGTCAAGGATCGGTACCTAACTTTGCATGTTCACAACACAACAGTTATGTAAAATAGCAGATGTACAGTAGATGTACAATTTTCCTGAAAAATTGCCGCTCATGGATGTGGGTGTACATTAGTTTCAGGAACAGCGACACAAGCAAACCACCAGTTAAAGCCAAATCTTAACTTGAAGACCGTGATGTGCAAAATCTGTCCCAAGGATAAATACTAGGTGAGCTTCAATGACTTTGTACTTCTGCTTTAACAGTTGTGTAACGTTCATATATTCAGTTCATTTTGCTTTTCTAGTGTGATGAACTCCTGATCAGAAGGTCCTAGGTTCAAACCCAGCCACCACCATGTTACCAACATAAGTCGCTCCGGATAAGGGCGTCGGCCAAATGCTGTAAATGTAATTGCAACCGATGTAGGTACTATATGTGTGATGACTCTGGGTGGAGTAATAGTAAATGGTGGTGCGATTGATTTTCGAGAAGTCCAAGAAGCCTTGTAGTGTTCGATTAAACCGACTGTTAATCGATCATAGTTTAATGGATATTTTTAAACACTATGTACATTATTTGCACTTTTCGTTACAACTCTTTTATCTCGACAGAGTAATAATAAAAATGACACCAAACCAACATCCTAGTGGTTAGCACTGTCGCCTTGCACCTCCAGGGTCCGGGTTCGATTCCCGCCTCGCAGTCTATGTGCATGTTGCAGATTAGGCGAAATGGCGTTGTTAAATTTCCTCTAGTGTGTGAATGAGTGTGTGTGTGTGTCCTGCGATGGATTGGCACCCTGTCCAGGATGTACCCGAGCCTTGTGTCCTTAGGCTCCAGGCCCCTCGCGACCCTGAAAACAGGATAAAGTGGTATAGACGATGAGTGAGTGAGTGATTGGCCGAGCTCTCTCAGGGGGGAGGGATGAGAGGTACTTCGCGCTCCCACATTAATGACGGCTCTACAAGCCAATCAAGGGCGTCTGTGAGCTCGCGTAAGTGGAGGGAGCGGATAGCGCTGTTCCTCCGAGTGTGTTACGCCGCCCCCAA
>JAQMYJ010000021.1:13255348-13265703 GCA_030014305.1 Clarias laeviceps | reverse complement strand
GTGGTAGATTCCGAAAAATAAAAATAAATAAGAATAAAAAAAAATCTGTGCTATTTGCACACTGCAGCAGACATAAATAAAATGGTTTTATAATTCCCGTTGAGGGGTCGCCACAGCGGACCATCCGATCCGCAAACAACTTGGCACAGGTTTTATGGCACAGGCCAGATGCCCTTCCTGACACAACACTCCCATTTTATCTGGGTTTGGGACCGACGTGGCTGGGGTTTGGGCATTTGGTGGTAATCGAACCCAGGCGTTTTGCATAAGGAAGGCTAGTGTCTTGTAAGCATCATGCCTGAAAGTAAAACCTCCTGCTAGCATGACGTCTTTGTCATTTCTTTGTACTCCTTTGAACCTTAGTGCCAAGCTCTTTCATTACATCACTAAAACCTAGAGACCCAAATCTTTCATACCAGGATTGGTGCTGATTTTATATATTTTTTTTAAGTTATACATATAATACAGAAAATGTGTGGACCAAAGAAGCTACTTCTGAAGTTTATGCAACATAAAAGTGACCAATCTTGCTTCAATTAAAATTGCTTCAGCAATTTGGAGAGATGATTTTATTTGTGCCTCCAAAATGGCCATTTTTCAGCGTTGTATTGCCTCAATAATCATTTAAAATGCAAATTATTCATATTCCTTTATGAGTATTGATACTAAAATTGGTGGAAACCTTTAGAAGTGTATGATGGTAAAAGCTTAAAAAGCTAAAAAATCTGTAGTGTCCGTAACCATGTCAGATTCATGTTGCAATATCCGAACAGTTTCGCATTTTAGAAGAATACACTTTTTCAGGTTTATGTCCTTTTCATGTGGAATCAAAATCGGCCTAATTTCATCTGGATGACAGTTAAGATCGTTGAAAGATTTGAACTCAAAAAAGTTCCGGACACTACGGACATAAAAGGGAATGAAACTGTATTGAGCAAATGTGCTCCTTTTGATCTGATAAAAATATAAATTAGTTTGCATATTCACAAAAAACAAGCATGGATCGGGAGATAAGAAGCGTTAAGTATTATAAAAAATGGTGTTGCATGATCCTATCTGAAACTTGATCTTTTCACCTAGATAAGACACTATTTAGCACCAATACCATGTTTTGGCCGAGTTCATTATGAGTCTCAATCACAGATGATTGCTTCTCTTTAAATCAACACATAAGGATATATATTTTTTTGCTGATAGAGTGTCTTTTAAGTGGCTTTAAAACCTTTGAGTTGACTCACTATATGTTGACGTATTATCTTTTGGAGCAGGAAGTTAGGGAGGGAGCGCGTCGAAAGCTTTGACTGATTTTTCACAGCAGTCTATAGTTTTACAGATAGAGAAGAGAGCAGAGCAGAGCAGAGGTTTCCACCACCCACCTTGCCTCGAATTGGTACAAGGCCGTGGGTTGTTACCGCAGCAGCTTTCTTTTTTTTTTTTTGTTGTTTTTTTCTCCTCCGCGTTAAGCATCATGCAGCAGAGAGGGCTTACGGGTTAACACAAGGCACTGAAATAAAACTGTAGCTACTAAATAGCTTCGAGCCAAGATCAAGATTTTGAAGCGGGAATGAACACAGATATACAGTACACACACGTAGGTTAGAAGGAATATGAACGAATGAAACCTGAGCATTCACGACCCACATCGGATGCTAATTAGATGCTGGTGCACAATGCGTGTGTCCGGTTCATGTGTGAAAATGATTACTAATGCTACCAGAACCACTCCGTCACACCGTAGATGTGATAACCTGGTCATTCAGTACATTCCGGTCGTCAGCTGACTTCATTTTGTTGCCACATAACGTTGCTGAGCCTCGACCTGAGCGACTGAAGCAACTCCAGATCATAACACTGTCTCCAGAGGCTGGTACAGTGGACACTATATGCATGATGGGTGCATCGCTTCATGCGCTTCCCTTCTTCCCCTGACGTCACTCTGGAATAGGGTCAATCTGGACTCATCAGACCATGTGACCTTTTTCCATTGTCCAAGTCCCAAATCCAGTCTTTATGCTCCCTAGCAAACTTTTCAACTTTACTGTTGATATATTTTTTTTTATCATACAGTGGTAGGATGTTGGATACTGTATGTTTCTCCATTCTAGTACCATACAGGAATGTTTCTATTACTACCTATGAAATAACACATATGGAATTAGGTAATTATATAACATCAACAGTTATTTTAAGACATGAAGGTCAGCCTTACTGGAACAGTTCTTGCAAGAACTGCATTGTGCGACTGCAAAACCCATCAAGCACCATGATGAAACTGGTTCTCACGAAGAACTTCCCAAGAAAGCCAGACCAAAAAAAAAGTTTATTTAGAGTTACCAGTTACCTCAGAAATCACCAATTAACCTCAAAATTACCTCAGATTAGAGGCGTTATGAAGACTTTACACATGAAGAGTAGCAGATACATCTCAATATCAACTGTTCAGAGGTGATTATTGTATTGTATTTTGGACGCCCCAAGAAATGTAGAAAGAAATAATCAGGAACGACCATGGAATTTGAAAGTGTGTCTAAACTTTTTGTAGTGTATCTTGTCGAAAAAAAAGCAGCCTTTTTACAAATCGGAATGTGTATATACACCTGAACAGGCAAGAAAAGAGGTCTGAGGTGATAATGATAAAACTTTCATACAGTATAAACCAGATTCTTCTGACATTCTTTCTGATTATTGGATTTACTCTAAAAATCTAAAAATGACTGTGGGAGCTGAATAAACAGTTGAATCTGAATTTGTTCATAATTGCATGATTATATGAAAGAAACCCTTTTTTTTTTTTTTTTTTACAGCTGTTTCCTGAGGTGAAACATCTCGTCATAAACCTTCAGACTTCAGACAAAATCATTCTACGTATTTAAAAAATGTAAAAAAAAATAAAAAAAAAGAATAAACCAACAACCATGTGAAAAGTAATTTCTTTATTAATATTTTACAATCCTTTACTTCATTTTTAATGTCTCATAATGTTCTTTGAATCCTCTCCACTTTGCAGTTGTAACTTTTTAAAACTTTTTTTTTTTCTATTATTAATGGAGGGGAAGAAAAAAAATGATGCGAGATGAAATAATCATCGTCTGTACATCACTTTTTTTCCAGTTAGGAAAAAAAATATATATATAATTCACATTTTTTTTTTATTCTCTTCCATACAGTACGCTCAGAAAAGGTAAACGTAACAAAAAAACGGGTGGGGCGATGTGGCCACTTGTCACATTGGTATCATGCAGCGTGTTTAAGGAAATTAAACAAAAGGTAATGACTATCAACTTTCTGCAGATAACATGGTCAGTTCTCATAAGGAAAAGAAACAAACAAAAAAAAAAAAAAAAGAAATCATACGAGTGGACAATATCATGATTAAGGAGGAGTTTGTGAAATAATGAAGCAGATGGCTGACAGATAAGACGAAAAGTAAGGTAGTTGGAGAGATTTTGTCCCTGACGTGACTGTAGTGACGTCGGATCTTTAGAAAAGCGTGTCCTTTTTTTTTTTTTTGTGACCCTGAAAGCGGGTCAGTTCTAATTCAACAAATTCATCTGATAGTGACGGAGAGCTTTTCTTTTGCCTTCTTTTTGTCAGTCTAATCAAAGTGTCATATGATCCCATACACAACATTGTAATCATGCAGACTAAGTCTTTTAGCTACCTTTTTTTTTTCTTTTTCTTTTTTTCATTAATTTTCCTGAGCCTCAGTAATGGATCTAATTCTGAATAGACAGATTTTTTATTTTATTTTATTTTTTAGTGTTGGTGCTGGTTTCAATTCTCTCTCTCTCTTACACTGTATAGTTAGAAAAAGAGGCTGGATGTTACCGTTTTAAACACTAGAATGTTGTATACGGATATGGCCGGTGTCCTGTATGTATTATTAAAATGTACAAGCAGTTAATGGAGTTACTGACGATGGTTTCCGGCGAATTTCATCCAGTTTGAAAATTGAATTAGCGACTGAATTTGGGTCTCAGTGCTCCTTGTGCTAGAACGGATTTGCTCAATCGTACCAGCGGCACGATCCGACTTTGTGTTTGTTGAACGAAATTTTGTACGCTTGTGTCTCTTTGGCTCGAGAATTCTCTGGCAAGATGTTGAACATTAAAAGAGTTTTCCTAGAACAAGTTGGTAAGTGGGAGGGAAAAAGAAAAAAAAATAATAAAAAAAGTACTGGGCAAAGTGGATTTTCTAAGAACTGGGAGAAACTCCGAAGGCAATGTGCGGCGACGAGACGTAAAACAGCCTCGCAACAGCATCTGAGACACCACACTTCATAAGCGTGAGAGTGTGGATTCAGTCCAGGAATGTCGACAGTAGTCTGCAGTTCTGCGTTGGCCGTCACTGGAGGTCCCGGTCCTCGAGATACCTGTACTCGAACGTGAAACCTTCTTTCTTCCTCTGGCCCCATTTCTCATAGTCGAAGTAAATGTACGTCCCCTGAGAGGCACAAAAGAAAGGAAATAAATTTACCATCATTCCATTTCAGAAACAAAAACAAATGCCGTTCCAAATTGGACTAATCCTAGTTCAGCCAGACCAACACGCAACGCCTTTAGTGTTTCCATCACTCAAAGAGCTCATAGATTGTTGATTTAATTTTATTTATTGAATTTTTTTTGTCACTGCAATTTTCAAATTTGATTCACTATATTTCTTACAGGTTTTTAAGTCCTATTAAAAGTATCTAATAAATAGATCCTGCGTATCTTATGTTGTTTGCTATTTAAATGTCACGTCTCGTACAAAGCGATAATCTTGTGCTCCACACTCCAGGCCAGGAGGTGGCGGTATTACACAAACCGCCCATAAATAAATAAAAGTAAAAAGCAATAATTCTGCAAAATAAGAGCATTTTGCAAGTACTTTGCAGCAGATGCAAGCACTTTTTATTTTCAGAAAAAAAAGAAAAAAAATGTTTTGAATTTAGTTTCAGACATTTAACAGTTACAGGTTTACCTAAATAATTTTAATGGTGTCAATTGTTTCAGAATAGAAAACTGATCCATCAATTCAATCAGCGTGCTAGTCATTTAAACCCTAGAAACAAGGAATTAATACACACACACGCGTATATATATTATATATAGTGCTAACCACTACATCACTAATTAAAAAGCAAAAAAAGTCTTTCGACAAAAAAAAACACCATATACATGGTGAAACATGGTGGTGGCAGCATCATACTATGAAGCTGCTTTTTTCAGCTAGTCAGTCTACATCACTAATAAACAGCAACAATGTGAAAAAAAAAACAAGAAAAAAATATATATAGTGAACATATACAGTCATTCGAAAGCAAAATGTCTGCACCACCTGTGATTCTTCAGCTGAGAAAGCGCTAGACATGGGAAAAAAAAAATCCCAAAACTGAAAAAGTTAAACTTGCATGAACCGGAACCCAGAAAATCTTCCAGTCTTTAGCCCTGTTCATGAAGAATGAGTCAAGGTGGGAGTATCACTCAGTTCTTGCGCCTCTGCATTCTGAATGGAAAGAACGAAGGTGGAATCGCCCGAAACCATGCAGCAAAATGTGTCATCGTACGATGAGACCAAGGTAGAACTTTTCAGTCATAAATCATAAATGAGAATCAAAGAGCTTATGGGTAGAAAACTCTGTATCCATGGTGAAGCATGGTGGTGGCGGCATCATGCTTCTGTATGAAGCTGCTTCTTTTCAGCTAGTCATTCGTCAATAAAGGCAATCGTCTTTGCTCAAACCAGCCATATATATTTGGCACAAAACATGTAGGACGAAGAAGAACTTCACCTTCTAACACAATCACAATCCAAATCTTAAAAAAAAGACAAAGTGAACAAAAAAATGGCTGAGAAGGAAGGGAGAGCAAAGTGTCAGATTCCAGATCTAGGTCCTTTCTTTTTAACAAAGAATAAAATTGGTAAATCAGTATTTTCTATGGTTGTAGATTTTACCAAAAAGACAGGTCTGTTGGTCACTTTATCGTATTAAAGGTTAAGAAAAGTGCTGACCAGAATTCATCCCGTTTTTTTCTTCCCCCCACGGTACAGTTCATCTCTGGATCTCACCTGCTCAAACTCATCTGTGATGGTCTTAGGCTCCTCGTGCCTCTGGAACCACATCATGTACTTGGTGTGGAACCTCCAGGATTGCTTCTTCAATGCTTTGGCTGCCAAATACTGAGCCTTTGTGCCCTACCGATGAGAAAACACGTGTACTAGTTATGTAAGGAATTTTTAGGTTGCGCAGTCTCTGAACAATGAAACAAAATGATCAAAGCCTACCTCAAGGTAGTAGAAAATGAAGAAGAGTGTCTCTGTGGACAGTCTCTGGTAGAACTCCACAGAGTCTGAGTGTGGTGGTGGCATCTGGTGATGGAAAGGCAATGTAGGACAGGGATTCCTCATCAGGTACTGCCTGTGTGTTTAAAAAAAAACAAAAAAAACATGAGGGACAGGAATTCATCCCGAAAATACAAAAAAAAACACAATTATACTGGAAACATTGATTAATGACCTTCATCTTGGAGCGACATGCCTTAAGATGTTTATTACAGACGGATGTGTACCTGATCCTCTCGGAGTCTGACGGGTGGGGCATGTGTGTCCATGCTGCCTCTTGCATAACGTGCTGGTAGTGCTGCTCTTTGGAGATGGGGATAGAACCCAGAGGACAGACGCCCAGTGATGGAGGAATGTTAACCTCTGAAAGGGAAGACTGAGAAGCTGTAGGAGGACCTGATGGGGCTGTGGAACTAGGGAAAATATCTGTGGAAGAGAAAGATTAAATGGTAACTACAGGGACATACAGGACACTCTGAAAGTTTTGGATCAGCAACACCAATTCTTTTTCTTTCAAATTTTTGCTTTCATTTCCTTTTTTTCAACGCCCATTTTTTTAAAGATTGAGAAATATTGGAACACATACATGACAACAACAACGGTGTGTGTGTGTGTGTGTGTGTGTGTGTGCCCTGTTAGACAGACTGTTAAACAATTAAAAGCTCTTTGCATTTGCTGTTAAAACCAAGCCATTGGGAAGCTTTGCAAGATAGAAAACCCAAGAAAGTGCACGAGTGTTAGGCACAGCCAAGACATCACTTTTGCACTAACAACCAAACATCAAACAGGTTAAAAAAACTACAGTAGTTAATGAGAGAAACAGTGTGAGTGCTGTGAAGAAAAACCCAAGTGAAGTCACTAACAACTTCCACAGGCAGATGTGAAGACCTTATAATCCAGCATTTAAAGTTGACTTCAGAGCAAAAAAAGAAAAAGAAAAAAAACAAAAACCACAAGATACAAACCTCTCATCAGCAGTAAGAATCAGAGGACCAGATTGGATTTTGAAAAATAAATACAGAGATGAGTCACAAACATTTTGGAACTGTAAGGAACCTCTGCCAGAGTGATGGAAAGGCCAAAGTGGAGAGGGGAAAAAAAAATCTTCTCATGATCCAAAACATACAAGCTGATGGGTAAAGCTCGGTGGAGGTAACGTCAAGGCATTTGGCTTGCATGGTTGCTTCTGAAACAGGCTCACTGATCTTTATTGATGATGAAGATCATAATGGAGCAGCAGAATGAATTCAGAAGTCTACTGAAACATTCTGAATAATAAAAAAATAATAATACACCCAATCTCATCAGGAGGAATTTCATCATCCAGCAAGACACCAACCCGAAACAAACGACTTAATCAAAGAGGGAAAAGTGGAAGGTTTTAGACTGGCCAGGTCAATCTGCAGACCTTAACCCAACTGGGCAGCGGTTTACCTCCTGAAGAGGAGACTGAAGGGAGAAACCACACACACACAACAGCTGAAAGAAAAGCATCGCAAAAGAAGAATGCAACAGTCTGGTGACGTCTGTGACTTCGTGTAGTTATGTAAAGACTACCACTTCAGAATGATCAGTTCCAATACTTTTGCCCACCTAAAATGAGATGGTGCCACATTCGTCAGGTTGTGAGTATGTGGAAATGAAAGCAGAAATTCTATCTTCTCATATTCATCTTTTGATCTTGGACCCAAATGTCTTTTAAAAAAAAAAAGTTTAGCAAAAACTTTGAGGACTGTAAATAATGTTTATTAAAATAAATAAATAATTGCTCCCGTGCACTGACTGGTAGTTTTGCTGAAGTAATGCATGTAACGTGAGGGTGATCTAAAAAGAAATCTGAAGAGAGCACCTTACGCCATGTGGACGTCCTCTGAGTCTGAACTGTGATAGCTGAATACAGAATTAGTTTTTCCTTTCTAATTGAGAGCGAGCGTGAAGTTACTTAACTTACCATAACTTTCTCATTCACTTGGACAAGAACCAGGACAGATTAACATGTTACTTTTAAAAAAGTTGCCAGCTTTGTGCTATTTCTCACAGCTATTCTGTTTGATTCTTGAAATGCAACAATAATGAAAGACAACCAAAATACCATGTTAGAGGGATCGAGTGGATGAAATTATAAAGTATTCACTTTCATTCAAATTCCAGTTCTGTCTGGCGGAAATGATATACGAGGAAGAATCAGAAATTATCTGCATTCTATATAAAATACGCATATGTGGTTTGATCTCCGCCTCTGGACCTAGAAGGCATTTAAATAAACCAAATCAAGAATTTGCAGAACAATAAATCGTAAGGAATTGTATTGCGTCACTGGAAGTCATGAAATATAAGATCAAAATGAGGAGTGTGTGTACATAAGACTAACGGACAGATCCAAAAAAAACAAAACATCAACAACAAAAACAATCTATGACTTCTGGGCAGCTTTAAAGGGTTTCATCAAACATTCTATTAAAATTGCCTCATTCAAGAGTTTCGAGAGTTTTCCACTCAGGCAGTGAATCACAGCTAGGCCTGTCACGATTATTATATAATCACATGAACATGCTTCATGTTGCATTGAACTGAGTATGAATCTGGTGAACGTATCCATTAGACTTAGTGGGTAAACCAAAGGTTTTTGAAAACAAAATTAAGGACAAATAATTCAGATATACACTACCGCTCAAAAGTTTGGGATCACTTGCAAATTTCTGTTTTTGTTTAGTGATTTATTTTCTACAATACTAGGGATTTCAAAACTATGAAGCAACATATATGGAATTAGGTAATTATCTAACAACAACAACAACAACAACAGCAGCAGCAGCAGCAGCAGTCAGTTGTTATTTTAAGACACGGCGGTCAGCTGTTATGGACCAGTTCTTGCAAGAACAGTATTGTGTCAAGATCATTTACAAAACCCATCAAGCACCAGGATGAAACTGTCTGTCATGAAGACCTTCCCAGGAAAGCGAGACCAAAACTAACCTCTGCTGCAGAGGAGAAGTTCATTTAGAGTCACCAGTTACCTCAGAAATCACCAATTAACAACCAGCACCTCAGACTAGAGCCGTTATGAAGGATTTACAGATCATAAGTAGCAGATAAATCTGAACATCAACTGTTCAGAGGAGATTATTGTATACTTCAGGATTGTTTTACAGCAATGTAGAAAGAAATAATCAGGAACGACCATGGAGTTGGAAAATGACCCAAAATTTTGCGCGCTAGTGAATATTTAAAATGTTTGGCTCAACCTCATTTTCGTCTGGGTGAGACCGGATCGCACGACTATAAATAATTTATTTTGTTTAAATCAGTGTTTCTAAAGTTTGTTGAAAGGAACTTAAGAATAAGCAACTTCAGATTGCATAAATTTTTTTTAAAACCTTACTTCAACCGTATCAAAGTGAAATGATGGTCTGTTCAATGATTTAAACTAACTTATTTTGTTCTCAGTCTAAGAAAGAGCATCCCAGCTTTAACATAAATACGAACACACAGTTTTGACTTATCTGTGCTTCATCATAAAGAGAATGGAAAAGATGAGGGAGCGGAATCGAGTGTGTGTGATGTTACGGGGGTTACTTAAGTCAACACAACGAGCCTCTTTACACATGGACGCTGATAACTAGAGCTGTGAATCACAGGCTGCCGCCCATCTAATCGATTCGATTTCTCTGCTTCGTCAGGTTCGATCTGATTCAATTGCGCTAAAATTCGACAGGGTGTTGTCTGATGCGTCTCAAGCGGCTATATTTCTTACATACACACAAGTACAGTGAAACCTCGGTTTGCGAGTGTTCCACAAGACGAGCAAAGATTTTTAATAAATTTTGACCTGGAAAACGAACAAGTCTTGGTTTATGAGTACCAAGTGGGGGAAGGGCCTCCTTACTTTAGCTTCTCTTACACACACACACACACACACACACACACACACACACACACACACACACACACACACACAGCGCCAGCGCGCATAAACGGAAACACTTATCTGTCGGGATTTATTTTTACTTTTTTTAAAAGGTAAAGTGCCG